>CBVK0100329683.1:0-10345 GCA_900067695.1 Picea abies
TTAGGGTTTCTCTTGCTTCCCGGAGTCTTCTATTCTCATTAGGTTCACACGTGGGGGTAAATACCTCCCACAACTACCATAATATTAACACATTCAACAACTTTGTGATCATGGACAACATACAATAGTAGTGAAAACACATCTGAAGCATTGTAAGTTTACTTGTGCATTTTTGAAATTAAGTTGATTTACATTGTAAATGGATGCATTTTCAGTAGAATCCAACACCCCTCATTTGTTGATTCTACATTGTAAATTTAGATTGTGAAACAATGGAGTTGCAAGAAACCTTTTGAGGTCTAATTCTTTCTTTAAAATGACTTGAGTTGATGAACTGTTAGAGTTAATCAACACTCTAATCCTCTATTCTCTAGACAATACAATCATCATTGAAAAAATAACTCTGTTGTTTGTGGTAACTTGCTTGCAAGTTTCGCAAGCCAAAGAAACATTATTACAAACTTAGACTCGACTTCTTCACGATGCACTTGAGTGAAAGAATCTTCAACAAATTTATGAACTAGTCCTTGTTCAAAATAACTGACTTTTCGAAGAAGATGATGATGCTAATTCAGACCAACAACCAGTGTAGGAGCAACTTAGTGAGCCAACTCCAGATTCAAATGCAGATGAAATTCAACTTCCTCTTTCCAAGCCAATAATTAGATCTTAGGAAGAAATCAGGCATAATAAGCAGAAAACCGGTATCATATATGAAAAGGATGTCACCTTTCATTATTTAGATTACACCAAATAGATCGAGTTCCATAGTGCTGGATTGTTGCAAGAAAGTTCATATTCACATGCTCTAGTTCAAAAGCAAATTCTGATATGCCAACATTGTCAACGACTTGGCCACATGGAAGATTAGTGTTTCGATCTTCATCATTGCAAGCATTGTGGAAAACAAAATCATGATTCAAACATATGTTTTAACAACAAGAAAGATGAAAGAGTAAAGAACCAATATGGGTGGATGGATTCTTGGTGATGGTCATTGATAGCTAAGAAGATATCTCATTCATATTGTTAGTCCTTGATTTTGCAATGACTGTTGAAAGATTCTTTTCCCTGCCCTATCATTTCCTAGCATTACTTTACACTCTATTTTCTTCTTCTGCAGTTTTAAAAGTGTGCTTGGATTATCCTTTTTGAGTGTTTTTAACATGCATTAGTGTGATTAAGCTTATAATTAGACATTTAAGATATTGCCATCAAATCATAAGTCCTTTCCCTCATTTTAAAATTTGAAAGAGTGGCTGACTGCTTTAATGGTGATTCACAGGTACATTACATGTGAAGGACGATTTTCCGTTGTCCATCTTTATCACATTAGGATGCTGATGCATGTGAATGGTGATATCCCTTTTTGTTTTCCTTTCTTTTTATTAAAAATCCTATCAAAAATGTCTAAAAGGATACAATCTGACCCTGCCACTGCTAGTAAGAGTCTTTTTCACCAAATATTGATCAAAACACTAGTTATGTATGCCTTGGGAGAAGTCCAATGCCCTTGGGATTGGTTAATTGAATCTCTTGAAATTGAAGAACAAAAACCTAAGCATCAAACTCCTCCTAAGTAGAAATCAAAAAAGGAAAAGAAGGCTCCTAAAACCCTTGCTATTACAGTGAAAGGGAGTTCCCATGTAGCCAAAGTAACCCGATCCAACAAAAGAAAGTTGCTGTCACAACATAAAGCAGAGGATTTGAATAAAGTTGGACATGTAGCCAAGATCACTAGAACACAAAAAAAGAAACAAAAAACACAGGTAGAAGTCGATTTTCAATCTTAGGATGAGTTGCTTGTTCCAAAAGAGGAGCCTAAGGACTGCAAAGAAATCCATATCATAGGATAAAAAAACAAGAAGCTTAGACAAACCATGGAGAAACAAGAGAAACCTGTTGCAGATGATAAAGGTAAGAAATTGAGCAAGACAAGGAAGGATAAACCGATGGTGAACTATCCTAGAAGATATAAAACTAGGGAAACCAATAAGCTGAGATTGAATTCAAAGGCCTTATTCAGTCCTTGTATTAAGAAAGACAATGTAATTGTCATTGATGATGACACAATGGAAAGTACAGAGGATGAAAAGGAACAATCATCTGTAACCTCTTCACACAAGTGGTAAAAGGTTAAATTGGAACCTAAAGATGAATATTATGATGTTGATACTATGGAGAAACAACAAAAGGATGATAAGGGTAAATAGATAGTAGAACACCCCATGAAGCATGTGACGAGAGCAACAAAAAAACTAAGTCTAAAATCCAAAACTTTACCCAAGTCCTCTCTGAAAAAGCTTCATTCAACAAAGCTAGAAGATAATGTAGTGGATGCTAAGATCAAACCAAAATTCAATTGTTTTCCCGAGACAAAGGAACTGCAATATTTTCAGGAGATGAAAATGTCAAAAAGTGTTGAAGCTGAAGAAATTGTTTGTGGTTCATCTTCAAAGGATCATAAACATGATTTCAAAATAAAAAAGCCCATATTTTCTATTGATCTGAATCGACCTGCTCCAATTGAAGAACATCCAGAATTCAGAATGGAAACGATAGATGAAAAATACAAGGTAAGATAATTACAAACCATTATCATGCAACTGAAGCAAGAGAAGTTTATGAAAAGTTGCAGAAGCTCAAAAAGAAGAAGAAATATCAACAAGCCTTGCTCAAATAGGTAAGGGATCAAATATAAAATTGTATTGGCATAATGTAGTTTTGAAAACTAAGCTGAAATAGAGGAACACCAAAGGTTCTTCCACTATCATACAATGAAGGTGTCAAAGAGGCATCTTGCAATTTTTTGACTTTTTGATGAATACAACAATACCTATGCTAAGATTTTGTAAAGGTTATTATAAACTACACAGTGACATGGTATTTTCGATAGGTAAAGTTTTTCTCATCACAAACATGAGTTTCTATTCTTCAGGTGGGCCAGCTCAACATCAGATTCACTCCTCACTTTGTGAGATCTAAATGCCTCCTCAAATCATAATCTAGTCTATATTCGAGATTGATTATCCAAGAACTGAGTTGTAGAGATTTGGATTATCTGTATGAGGATATATCTCCTAAATGTGAGTCAGGAGATAAGATCTTAGCTAAACTGTAATCTAAAAAGTAGTATCTACATAAACTAATTGTGGTGTTTAAAAAGAGATCTGATTGACAAAATTAAGGGTTGATTTGGTTGGGAACCATTGGCCATTTTTAAAAAGATATTGTAAGACAAAGAACTATTTCATTTTGATAAGAAATGGAAAAGGATATATGATGGTTAGATTTATATTCTTGTCTATATTTCTATCTTTTCTTACTTGAATGCATTTTAATATGTTACTAAGCATATGATGTATCTTGGTTTTGAGTGAGACAGTCAAGACTTTATTGTTTGCTTGTTCATAATCAGATTTGTTTTCAAGTACTTTTCTCTTGCTTCTTAAATGGTATTTGGGATCAAGAGTTTCATATGTAAGTAGACAAAGTGGAAGCTTACATACTTGTTTATCTTTCATATTACTTTTTCCATCTGATTATTGGATTGACTACCATTTACTAAGTCCATGAGATGTTATTTGCTTTTACTTATTTAAGATTGATACTTTTCATTGTCCTTGACCCAACCTTCAAACCATTTAAAAAAACTCATTATAAATCTTATTCATAAAAACATTGCAATAACTTGATGATGACCTAGCTTGCCATCTCACAGTCAAGTGCAACTTTAGGACTAACATATTTTGGCATCGTTACCAGGGACAAAGACACAAAGTATTTTTTCTTGGGAGAATGAAAAAGACCATATCTAAATCTTGATGGTGGAAAATAATTTAGACATTCTTAAGTGTCTGCATATTATTCACCTGGTGACTCCTCTGCAGTAGTTCTAGCTCCTAAAAGAGAAGGTAAAACCTCCTCTAACCTTATCATCATCTATAAAGAGACAAGTGACCATAAAAATCCTAGATCCTAAACCTGTTCCAACAGTCTCTGATCTTGATAAGTTATTAAGAAAATACAAATGTACTCAAGGACAATCTTCTTCTTCAAAGGATAAATATTGTTCTACAAGTTCTCAAGGACAACCTCCTAAACTTGTTATTCAATATCCAGCTGTAGAAGCTGAACTTGAGATTGAAACAAAACCTATTGTTCAACCTTTAGTTGTATCCTTTCCTTCAACTATTTTTGAATTGAACATAGAACAATGTAAATTATTTTCTGAGCTTATTGAAGAAGAACAAGTAAACACCTTGTCCATAGCTGGAGCTTTAAGGGATTTTACCAAAGATACTAAAAGTGAACTTGATACACTTTTATCTTCATCACCCCAATCCAATTCCTTTGAAGAAGCTAAATCACATTTTCATTCCTTTGAAAATCCTTTGTTTCTGGAACCATCTTCCGATCTTAATTCAGAAATGAAACCTCTCATTTCATTAGTTGAATATAAAAAACTTGTATCATCTCAACCGAGTTCTTATATCCAAGGGACTGTTTCCTTTTCTACATCTCAATTTTTGTCTATTCCTAAAGTTGAAACACTAGTTGTGAAAAATATGACTGTAAATAGGATGGATGAAATTGTTGCAGCCAAATATGCACCATTGATTTTACCACAAGTATTGTATGCTTTCCCACCTAATGATTATATGAATTATTTTCCAATATTCAATGGAGAAGGGGAAGTCACTGTTGAAGAGCACTTGAATTCTTTCTATAGTTTTGTAGATAATTTTAATGTGGAGCATGCAGATGTTTGGATGAGACTTTCTGTGCAGAGTTTAGATGGAGAGGAAAGGAAATGGTTCAAAAGTCCCCCTCCTAATTCTATTGCTGATATTGATGCACTAGATGATACCTTTTTGAGACATTGGGGAGATAAGAAATATTACTTTCATTATATCACTGAATTTGGGGCTTTGAAGAGGAAACAAGGAGAATATGTATCCAATTTTACCAAAAGATTCAATAAAATGTATAGTAAGATTCCAAATGAAATCGAACCCACATAAACATCTGCCAAAATTAATTTTTCTAATGCTTTTGATGCTGATTTTTCTTTGTTGTTGAGGGAAAGATGGTCTTTCACTTTGATTTTAATGAAGGAAGCAACCATTGAAGTAGAATCCAATATAATTGCAGCAGAGAGATTGAAATAAAAGAGTGATAGAGACAAGAAAAAATAGAGAGAAGACATTCCTTCTTCTTCTCATCCAACATCTAACTCCAGGATTGATGAAATGGCCAAAATGCTGAAAACCTTGACATCTGAAATGGCTAGGCTGAAGATGGAAACAAAACAACCTAGAAGACCTGCACAGGAAGGTGGATACATAAATTCCAATTAGTTCAGAAGGCTTAACAATGTTACTCAAATTTTTCCAAGGAAAAGGAGAAATCAAGAGGATTAGAGGGTTTTGACTCCTTTTCAAAACAATGCAGTGGAATAGGTTGAAGAAATTGATGATACCGAGGAGGATTTCATAGTTCATTTAAATGATACAAAATTACCTTCCACTCATCTGACACAACAATATTATGAGGATGCTCTTATACTGAATCACTTTGAGGAAGAAGATGCTGAAGATATTTCTTAGAAGGAACCTAAAAGGAAAAATTATGACCTTAGATCTAAAGCAAGTGGATCAAAGGTAGACACATTTGTTCAAGCAAAAAAGACAAATACTCCAGCAAAATCAGGACCTAGTAAAGAAACATGGGATAAAATTGATCAACAACAAAACAACCTGTCAAGGTTAGTACTACAAAGGTAAAGGAATATGAGAAACATGTTTCTTCTTTCAATTTGGAAAATGAAATCAATAAGATCAAAATCCCTATACCTCTGGTAGAATTGATGAAAACTGATCCTTTTAGAAAATCTGTTTTGAAAGCCTTACAATCCCCTGCTCATGTTACTTTTTCTGATTCCATGAATCTTGAAGATAAAAATATTTCCATAACCATTGGACCACATATTGAGGATAGATCTGAGGCCTCTCCTCCTTTCTACATATCCCTAAATATTCATGAAAAAATATTGCATAATTGTTTAATGGATTCAGGAGCATCACACAATGTCATGCCAAATGTAGTAATGGATGAGCTAGGGTTGGATATCACTAAGCCTTATCTAGAACTATATTATTTTGACTCCAAAAAGGTTAAATGTTTAGGAGTCATTAAAGATATATTTATCACTTTATCTCAGTTACCTATGAAAAGTGTGGTTTTGGATGTGACTGTGGATGATATACCTCCTAAGTTTGGAATGCTATTATCAAGATCATGGGCTAAGAAAGTAGGGGGTACACTACAAATGGATCTCAGTTATGCCACCATACATGTATTTGGTGGAGAACATTTAAGATTGTATAGGGAAGTGAGGCTGGCTTACCTGGTTAGTGATCATGAAAACCCCAGTAATCATCCTATATATGCAGTTGAAGATGAACTTGGTTCTTCCATTTTTCACATCAATGATAAAAAAACTGAAGCATCAGTGAGGAAGGTTACACCTGCAAAAGAGAAAAATACAGAAAATTAAGTATGGAAGATGTAGTTTGATGGTTCCTGTTCCAAAAAAGGTTTTGGGCCTTGAATTGTTTTCATCTCTCCTTCTAAAAAAGTCATTCCTATGTCATACAAGTTGGAATTTGACATGAAAAACAACATCAATGAATACGAGGCTCTTCTATTGGGATTGAAAGCTACTAATGATATGGGAATTGATAAAATTTCAGTTTTTGTGGATTCAAAGTTAATTATTCATCAACTCAAGAATATCTACCAGGCCAAACAACAAAGGTCAAAGAAAGATATAAATGAAGTGTGAGATTTTGTTGAGAATTTCTTCCTGGATTTCAATATCACTTTTATACAGAGAAGTTTGAATCAACATGAAGATTCTCTAGCTCTAGTAGCTAGTAATTTCAAAACTCCAATACTTCCAAATTTAAGATTTGAAGCTGAGGTAAGACACAAACCTTCTATACCATACAATATAAAAAATTGGTAGGTGTTTAAAGATGATCAAGAGATTAAAATATTTTTAGAGACCATTGATAAGTTTTCTTCCATTTCCATAGATCAAGAAAATGAAAATGATGATGTAGAAGTTCATTCTGCTGATATTCTTCAAAACAACATTGCCGGCCATAAAATTATTGAGTTGAAAACCAATCATTTGCCGAAGGGCCTAGTTCCCCTTGAGAGATTATTTGACCATAATAATGTGTCTAAAAAGTCTGTTATTCAAACAGAGGAGGCTGAAGTGGTAGATTGTGATATCAATTCTGATTCAAATCCAAATATGGTGAGGTTATCCAAGAAGTTACCAGATAAACAGAGGGACATGTATGTAAGTTTGATGAAACAATTTGCTGATGTTTTTGCTTGGTCTTATGAAGATATTAAGTTTTTTGATACAGAGACTATGCAACATAATATTCCTTTGAAGCCCAGATCCAAACCTTTTAAGTAGAAAATAAGAAAATTCAATCCATTGTTGCTACCCATAATTGAAAAAGAGTTGAAAAGGTTGTTGAATTCCAAAATTATAGTGCCATTGAGATACTCAGAACGGGTGGAAAATTTAGTACCTGTTAGGAAAAAGAATGGAGGGATAAGGCTCTGTGTAGACTTTAGGAATCTGAACAGGTGTTCTCTAAAGGACAATTATCCATTAACTAAAATGGATCATATTTTAAAAAGAGTGGTAGGGATCAAAGGATTTCCATGCTTGATGAATATTCATGTTATAATCAGATATCAGTGATGGAAGAATATAAAAAGAAGATAAATTTTACTACTCCTTGGGGAACTTTCATATATGACAAAATGCCCTTTGGAATCATGACAACAGGAGAAACATTCCATAGAGCCATGGCCATCACATTCATTGGTGAGAAAGAAACATTTATGGTTATTTATCTTGATTACATTACTATGTTCTCAACCTCTGATGATGAGCACTTGCAACATCTGAAGCAGACATTTGAAAAATGCAGAAGGTATGACATATCATTAAACCCCAAAAAGTCTCATTTTTCCATGGAGGAAGGTAAAATCTTAGGAAATATTGTTTCACCAGAAGGAATCAAGATAGATACTGAAAGGGTAAAGGCCATCCAAAAGATAGACATTCCAAGGAATAAGAAGTCTATCCAATCCTTAATATTTAAAATCAACTTTTTAAGAAGATTTATACCCAATTTTGCAGAAATCATCAATCATAACTGATATGTTGAAGAAAGATGCAGAGATCAAGTGGATACCTGAAGCAAAGGAATCATTTGAAAAGATTAAGAAATCCTTAATTAAGCCTCTTGTCCTCATCAGTCTTAATGACTCTAAGGAGTTTTTGATTTTTTCATTTGCATCTGAAGATACCATTGCTGTTGTTCTCTTGCGAATAAATGATGAAGGGTATGAACAACCTATCTCTTTCTTTAGTAATAATTTAAGAGATTCATAATTAAAGTATGATATTATGAAGAAACATGACTATGCTTTGGTGAAAGCATTGAAGTATTTTAGAATCTATGTCCTGCATTCTAAGATAATTGCAGATGTTCCAAGTAGTGTTGTCAGGGAAATTTTGGTTCAATCAGATAGTGAAGGAAAAAGGGTAATATGGATAACCAAGATTCTAGAATATAACATGGTCATCAAGCCTACTAAATTGATCAAAGGACAAGGACTTGCTAAATTACTGACATAATCAAATTGTAAAGAAATTGGATTGCATTACATCTCCAACAACTCAATAAATTCAGTATTACAGATTGAAGAAACTGATGCACAGGTATGCAACATATATCTTTCTTCTCCCTGATACAAGGATATTGTTCATTTTCTGCAATGTATTCAATCTCCTTCCGATTTAGATAAATCCAAGTTTAGATCTCTTAAAATTAAATATGTAAAGTACTGCATCATCAATCAATTTCTGTTTTGGAGAGATTATAATGGAATTTTGCTGAGATGTGTTGATGAAGAGGAAGCAAAACAAATTTTCAATGACTTACACAAAGGAGTTTGTGGGGGCCATCATCATTGGAAAGCCACAACTTTTAAAATATTGAGAGCAGGTTATTACTGGCTTGTATTGTTCTCTGATGTGTTTTCTCAAGTTAGGACATGTGAACCATGTCAAAAGTTTGCAGGAAAACATAAACTTATGTCTATGCCTATGAAACCCATGATTTACCATGGACCTTTTCAACAATGGGGTTTGGATTTCATTGGGGGAATTCATCCTCCATCTTCTGGAAAACACAAATGGATACTCACAACCACTGATTACTTTACCAAATGGATTGAAGAAATCCCAACATGAAATGCAACAAATAAGGTAATCGTGACTTTTCTTGAAGAAAACATTTTCTTGAGATTTGGGTGTCGTAGAAAGCCGATTACTGATAATGCCCAATATTTCAAGTCTAATTCAATGGTTGAGTTTTGTAATAAGTAAAACATCAATTTGGTTCACTCCACTCCTTATTATCCTCAAGGAAATGGATTAGCAAAATCCTCCAATAAGGGCCTTATAAGGATCATTAAAAAATTTCTCACAGAGAATAAGAGATCATGGGATTCAAAATTGAAATTTGCATTGTGGGCTGATCGAATCAGTACTAATAAATATATTAGAACTTCACCTTCTCAAATGGTTTACGGAACAAAGGGTGTATTTCCAACTCAACTCGGATTACCTGTTATGAAATTTCTGCAAGAAGAGTTAGAAGAGCCCAATGATATTCAAAGAAGGATTTTCTAGATCATATAAGTTCAACATAATAGAGAAAAGCTGCATTAGGAAGTTTCCATTTATCAGAGCAAGGTGAAGGAAATTTTTGATAAGAAGACTAAAAAATATATTTTTAAAGAAGGAGATCTTGTGTTGAGGTGGGATGTTAGAAGAGAGGACAAGTCTAAACATGGTAAGTTTGAAAATTTATGGCATGGTCCTTTTAGAATAGCTAAGGTCATGAATACCAATACTTTCCTCTTACACAATTTGGATTATAGTGAAAACTTGGGAGGCCCAGTGATTGGGCGGTTTCTAAAACCCTACTTCTTATAAAACAACCAAATATTTTTCAGTTTGTACAGTATGGTTTTCTCTTATTTTGGTTTGATTAGTTGATTGTTTTAAATAAGACTCCATAAGCCCAATGGAAAGACTACTCTGCAGTTTTGTGGTTTTCATTTTGGATTACAAATAAATGGATGGCAGAATAGGAAAATACAATACAGTGAAAGTTTTATGATGACCAGGGAGATAAAGGCATTGGTCAGTAGGTTCTTAAAGTTTCACCATGAAACATTA
>CBVK0100329688.1:0-17155 GCA_900067695.1 Picea abies
AAAGGGCGGAGTCGTGAGGATTCATGAAATGCAAAATCATGATTTAATGTGAGTCATTTATCGATGAGAGATCTGGACTGTTGATTTTTCAGGGAGAATTTCAGGGTATCGGGGATCAGAAGCAGGGAAGTGAGAACCCATCCAACATCACGAAATGTAAAGTCCCAATGCATGAAGGGAAGAACTGGACCATTAGATCCAGAGAAGTATGAGCCATTGGATTTGGGCGTTCTGAAATGTTGGCATTTTGGAAGTCGGGAATGTGGAGGAAGTGTTAACTTGGAAATCACAAGTCGTGAAATATCGATTTATGAAAGGAGAGTCTAGATTGTTGGATCTAGAAAGGATACATGTCAACATGTGGGAGATCTAGAAGGAGGCGAAAGTTGAAGTGCTAAAATAGTCGTAGCCTGGGGAGCCGAAGAGATGAGAGTCATTGATCTGTGAGGGGACACTTATCACCAGATTGAGAGCTTTGGAGAGAGTTACCCTGGAGTTTTTAGTTTGAGAACTAAAACAATCAAAGCCTGAACAACTAGAGTGTACATTATTCGTCGATCTAGTTTGTACATGTGTCACCAGATTGGGGACTCCAAAAATATTCACTCTGGAGACTCATGTGTGTCACCAGATTGGGGACTCCAAAAATATTCACTCTGGAGACTCATGGTTGTTGAAACTTGAAATTTCCCAAGGCCAGAGTCTTGGAAATGATGAGAACTGTCGATGTGAAATAGGGCACGTGGCACCAGATTTAGAAATCCGGGAGATACCCAGTCAATAGGGGTGAGAGATTGAGATTTGAGATATTAGAAGTTTGGAGAAGCAGAATAGATCTGAGCTGTTAGATCATCCGAAGTGAATTTGAATCGTCAGATCCATAGAGGAGACGTGGCAAAGATCTGTGGAATTCGCACAAAGACCCGAAGCACTTCTAGGCCATCTGATTTAAGAGGACACGTGACAGGATTCCGCGTAATTTAAGGAGAAGAAAAAAGGTACTTGAGATTTGAGATCCCCAAAGGCCAGATCCACGGAGGAGACCCTATTCGTGGATTCAAGGGGATAGGTGGAAATATATGTTCCACTACAGGAGATCGTCATGCAGAGAAGAGTAGATTTGAGAGTTGAAACTCCCGGAGGCTGAAAAGGTGGAGTTAATGGTAGTCGTTGATCCAGAGGGGAGCTACATGTCGACAGATCAAGGGAGTTCGGGGAGACCCGTGGAAAAGGAAAGAAGGGCATATGAATGAAGGGGCTAGTGAAGAAGAGTTAGCGCTTGTAAACTGAGAAGAGCCCAGAGCGCTTAGATTCAGAAGGTTTCAAGTCTGCTATAGATGCACTGAACCTTATTTTCTTTAAGCACACAATTCTACGATTTGGATAGATGCACTGAACCTTATTTTCTTTAAGCACACAATTCTACGATTTGGACTCCACATCATTTAGACCTGTATGACATGGCTACCATCTACGCTTAAGGATATTTTGTAATTTGAGTCAGGTTCTTCCTCTGTAAATCTAACGTTAATACATGTGTATGTTTATATATAGATATTGGGAAATTATCATAATTATTAGTGGGAATTTACTAACCATTATGCTTATGTTAGATATGTTGGGAATATTAGAGGCTGGGGTACAGTGAAGTTACCTTGACCCTTTAAGTATATGACTACTATGTAGTAGGAAAGAACCAGAGATAAAATATGTTATAATGATAGCTAATTTGTGTCAATAACTGGAAACATAAACCTTGAAAAAGTAAATAGTGGTGATAAATACCTACTTATAATAACAATAGGCCTTTCAAGATAAGTTGTTCGAAGATAAAGAGATTTAATGTCCCTAAGAAAAAAAATTTATTTGGTAAATTTGGGGAACATTACATATGAGTTTTTAGCTATGGCTCTAGTTGAGGAAAAATTAGAGTTACTGAACACTCTAATCCTCTCTTCTTTGAACAATATTGTCACACTTGACAAAACCACTTTGTAGTTTGTTGTGACATGCTTGCATGTTTTGCAAGCCAAAGCAACATTGTTGCAAACTTAGACTCGACTTCTTCATGACTTGAGAGAAAGAATCTTCAACAACACTTTGAACTAGTCCCTATTTAGAAACCTCTTTCTGAAGATGAATAATAAGATGATTACAATTCATATCAACAACCAATGCAACAACAACTCAATGAGCTAGCTCCATATTCAAGTATAGATCAAATTCCTGTTTCCAATCCAGTCATCATACTTTGGCAAGAAATCAAGAATAAAAAGCATAGAATATGTATTGGATATGAAAATGTTGTCACCTTTCATTATCTGTATTACACCAAATCTATCCAATTCCATAGTGTTGGATTGTTGGAAGAAAGTTCGCATTCACTTGGTCCAGTCCAAGAACATATTCTAAAATGCGAACATTGTCTAAGAGTTGGCCACATTGAAGATCAATGTTTTGATCTTCATCCTTGCAAGAATTGTGGAAAGCACAATCATCATTCAATCATATGTTCTAACCATAATAAAATTGCAAGAGTTAAGAATCACTATGGGTGGATGGCTTCCTGGAAATGGTCATCAATAGTCAAAAAGATATCTCAGTCATACCGACAAGTTCATTCTCGAGTATTGATGCGTATTGCAGTGAAAGGATTTCCATCTTCTCACCTTGTACCTGACATGGGGGAACAACATGAAATATTGATAGTTAGGATTCCCGTTTCTAAGTATCATCAATTGAGCAATAAAAAGAGAGTGTGACAAGCAAGTGTGAATGGTTTTTGGTTTTCCTTAAACCACTACTTATTAGAATACTTATATCTTATGTTAGACAACATTTTGTGGTTTTCCTTAAACCTCCACTTGGTAGAATACTTTCAATTTCTTCTACGTCACAGTTTATAGTCATCTTTCAACCAATATCGAGAGCACTTCCAATTGGTATAAGACATCAACTTCCAGCTTCTAGCTAACTTAGGAAATTTTCTAGGAATCATTGAGCCTAGAGCAGGGTTCCAAAGTTTGCGGTCATCCTTAAACCACCATATTGGTTTGTGGTTTTCCTTAAAACACCATCATCATTTGGTTTGTGGTCATTCCAAAAACTACCATTTTCAGAGAGAACATTCAACCATTAGCAGTTGCACACTTCCATGTTTCAGGAGCCCACTTTTAGATATTAGCTCTCACCTTGGACTCATATACACGCCTTCGGATTAAGGGGGGAAATGTTGGAAACATAATCCATTTAGGGTTACTACACAAATAAATAAGAAAATTCATAAGACATAACTATTGTAGGTAGTCAAAGAGACCTTGGAATATGAATCCAAACATCAACATCATTGTACTTATACATGTATCATATTAATTTTTAATGCACATTCAAGTATATCTTTATTTGTGTGTCCAACAATGAGAATCCACCATACCATAATTAGAGTTAATTAAATGGCCAATACAATTAATACCATTGTTACCAAATTTGATATATAAATTTAGTTTTAAACTCAAATAATCCTTACTAGGGATGGAATTTAACAGTTTTAAATATTATTCTTGGCTTTCAACCTTCAAAATGGGCACGATAGTTGTGAAAACCGTCAAATTTGATGGGTAGTTTAGTTTTAAAATTCTTACCATGCTCCTTACATCAATTCATTTTATAGCATTGTTAAAATCATCATCAAATTTAATAAATAAAATCTTTTCCACCCTAATACATTTACGAGATTTTAACAAGATTTTTAAAGCGTAGATACTCCCACCAAAAAATAAGTCTCCAACTTTGCTTGCTTCTCCTCAAGGAAAGAAATCACAAAACCAATGTAATCACCCAAAGAAAAGACCAATGTAATCACCCAAAGAAAAGAATATTGTTGGATGGGACTTAGTGAGGTGTAAGATCATTTTAATTACAATATCTTTATGGTTCCAATTAACAAAATTAATATGAAAACTTCTCTCAAATTACTTTGGCATTCCTATTGGTCTATTTTCCCTCATTAGTGGCATACCCCCTAAAAAAGTGAATGAGAATGCTGAAGTGATTCAAGGGAGGTTTTCAGATGGTTTCTTTTAATAAGAACCATATCCCTATCCTTATGAATATAAAATAAGGTCTTTCACAATCACACACTTGGAGGAATGGTCAACTTTTTTTGTACCTACTCACTACCCATCATCATGATGACATGTTAATCGTGTAATGTCTATCATATATCCAAATCGAAGAAGTAGGACACAAGGAGGATCATCATTTATTCTTTGGTGTTTAGTTGTATTAGATTACCAATTCTACAATTGGACATACTAATTGGAAAATTTAATCTTACTTTTGTTGTTGCATAACATTTAAATGAGAATGGTCATGATATTCACATTCCTACTATAAATGTTGCATATGACATTGTTGTGAAGATAAGGGATTGAGTCTTGATATTGTCAACTAGGATGTCGCAATGGTCCTATCCTCATTCCTACATGGCTTCAATTAGATTCTGGTAATGGTTCCATCCTCGTTCCTATACGGTTCCAGTTTGATTATGTTCATTCAACTGGGAAACCCCAACTTGAATCTACTTGACTTTGATCGGTTATGATGTTATGCTGGGAATTCAAATTATTGTCATCTATCATTATACAGTATGTGGTTATACAATATGTGGTTGAGGATTTAGAATATGAAAAAGGGGAGATGGTGACTCTAGGTGATATTGTAGTGGTGGGAGTCACAAATATTTTGATTTCCTTTGAGTTTATATTAGCATCTTCATTTTTGAAGTTGTATCCCATGAGGGATATAGTTTACTTTTTGAAATGTTATATGAGGGTAAAGGAAAAAACCAAAGCACTCCTCAAGATCAATTGTGGACAAGTTCGTAAATTTGGACTACGAAGCATGCATGCAATTCCTGGGATGGATGCTCGAAGCTCTAGAAATCGTGAGTCGGACCTTGTACTTTCTATTTTGAAACCCACCGACCCAAGCATACAAGGGTGTTTTGTATTATGCCATTGCTAAAACACTTCATCCTCTTTGATAACAGTGTGATTTTGCCTATGAAAAGCTGAGAGCTTGAATTATTTATATGACTTTAATTTAAGAAAAAAAATTAAATTAAAATATTTAAAATAAGATTATTTTTTTAATTTCTTTTTACTTGAACTAAACTATATATATTTATAATTATAATGTTATTTATAATTATAATGTGAAAAATTAAGAATTAATAAATTTAATCACAAAAAAAATAAATTATTTAACTTTAAAAATTTGTTTAGAATACAAAATTATGCATTAATTTATTTTAAATTAATATATTAATATAATTAAATAAAATTCTTCATCAAAATAATAAATTATTTAAATTTATAAATATGTTTGAAACCTTTTGTTTGAGTTAAGAAACTGTATATCAATTATAATTATACACCAATTAAAGGTAACACTTTATTATTCTGAGTTGGATCCCAGAGTCGGCGTATGCTATTTGAAATCTAAGTATTGTACTTTTCTTTGGTAAATGTTTACTTATGAGATTTTTATAACTGTTTGTTTGGGAATGTAATAAGTTGGATTTCAAATGTTTTAGGAAATGAAGGTTCTTTTATTTTTTTTAGGGACATTTGTATGAAATTTGATAGAAAAATGTTAGATTTGAAGATTTGAGTGATTATTTTTTATGTATTTTCGTGTTTTTTCATTGTATTAAATCCATTTCTACATTCAAAACTAAATTTAAAAAAACCAAAAATAATAATTTGATACATATTTATATCATGAATACCCACTAAACATTTGGTAAATAGTTAGAAAATACTTATTTCATAATAAAAGAGAGGCAAATGACCTAATCTTTATGTGCAGAAAAAAAATAAAAAATCATATATCTAAAGCATGAAAATCATCAAAGATGCATGAAAGAGGAGGTAACCAATCTTACAATCTGAATAAGGAATAATGCACGCCTTCATTAAAACATGCCAAGATGCATCTGGGTCATCTTCTGATTTGCATAGGGGCGGCTCGGTGCCAGGAGCCCTTTTCAACTAACAATCATTGGTGAGAAGCTTGACCCATATGACAGTCTGGTGCCTTTTTAGGCAACTTTCCAGCACATGTGTTTCATGAGATCACTCATAGCATTCCATATCTGAATATTTTCTTCATCTTGCATGTATTCTTGAGAAGAAGAATAAATAAAATAGCCACATGGCCTCAACAGCCTATCCAAGTCCAACAGCAGGAGACATCCCTCTGAAGCCAATCAATTCTACACCAAAAGTGAGCCAATTCAAATGGCCTACTTGGATATAGAAATCTCTTTGTTCCCAAAACCCCAAGATATGCATGTATTCCTCTCTCTAATGCAAACTGTATTTGATTATGATGCCCATCATTTGGTGAAAGGGACATAGCCATAAAGTCAAGAGGAAGGAAATATGCTCCAAGGCTGGCCACTCCACAACCCACATCAAAAATTGTTCTGATCTTGCCACCATTGCACAGAAGCCCACCCAGAATTTTGAGCATATGTTCACAAAATCGTGTGATTACAATGCAAGGGAAGAAATTCAAAATGCATGATGATTATAAATATAGATATAATTGTGTCACTGCTACCAACACAATTCCTCATATCCTAAAACATTAGTTATCCAAAATCATTATAATAAGAAGGTTGGTATTAAAAAAGAGTACCTAATAGAAGTATTTGCAAAGTGAAACTGTAACTGCCACTGAAAATTCGGAGAAATATGAATATAACTGTGGGAGGGAAGTGCCTTTCATATTGCTCCATAAGACCCAATTCAAGTTTAAGCCTCAAGTGATAGATAAGATTATGATCCAAGTATGGAATTAACTATGAGAACCTACTGTCACACTCGTATAAAACAAACGAGTAAGTTCCCTTCCAATATCAACAACTGAGTAAATTACAACAGAAAAAGTGAACACTAACGTATATTGATTCATAGGAGAAGAACATCAAATATCCCACACAAAATGTTTTATTGAATACTTATAGGAATCAAATTCTAACAATTTACCCTTCATATAGCCATCGAATATGAAGACGCCCCCGGAGAACAGCCCTGGTAGTATAAGACTCACAATGCGTCCAGTTTTATTGGAGGATACTGCTTCCCACTGGCAACAGTTGGAGACGTTCCATGACCGCAAGCGACGGGACTTGTCATCGATAATCCCATCCTTGAAGCCCAGTAGTGCCCTGAGGTCTCCTCCCCTACACTAAGGTGGCCCAGAAGTAGCGGATGTTTTTAACCGTGGAAATTTTCTTAAAACGATTGACCCACATTCAATTATGTCAATTTTCCACATTCATTTATAAAATTTGCTAAAAACCATTAAACCACCTCCATTTCTATCAGAAATTTGATCGACATCAATTTCTGTCAATATGCTTCACAACAAGTTTTTATTGCGTTCGTTGTTTCTATTTTTTTCAAAAATTAGTTTCCAAAATACTTCTATAAGTCATTTTCTTGCTTTCATTTTCTTGCTTCATTTTCCCCAAAATTAGATGAAAGTGGAACCATTTGTACAACACATTCTTGAAGCCAAAAAAATGCTTGAAAACCTCATCTGAATCTCTTTCTCACACGTGTACAACCACCCACAAATAAGTAAATGTTAACTTTGACTAACAAAAACCATTAGTGCAAACCATGCAAGCAAATATTTGGCAAGATTGCTTAGTGCAGGTGGATATATCTCACATACATGCCATGCATACCATGATAGTTTAGCGTAATTCCCGATTGCGAATTCCATGTTTTCATCTTTGTCGGTTCTATTGCCCACTCCGTACACAAGGTAAGCTGTAATAAAGTCAACCTGGAGTTGTTGTCCCCTAACACATCTGCGTGTTTCATCCGAAATTTGAATTTCAAATTTCGTTGTACCATCCAACGATGTTTTCCTTTAAACGTTGTTCCACATCCCGCCCATTGATTGAAATTTGAAATTCGAATTTAGATGGGCACACCTTCATTTGAATCTATGTACCAGAGAATATAACAAAGACTAAATCAAATCTCCAGCGCCATTGTCGTAGACACCATGAAGATGCCCAGAGTGGAAGTGAAGATGGAGGGTGCGAGGAGACGTTATCACCTGTGGCAGCGAGAGGGAAAGGCCGTCGTGGTGGTGGCGGCGGTAGTGACAGTAGCCTGTATTCTCTTCAGAAGATAGAAAATGAAACGGTGCCACCCTGGGCACTCGAGCTCTGAGTAGAGGAAACCAGAACATGCATAGCCATGATGTCTCCCTACCTATAGCCAACACACAAATCAAGTGTTCAGCAAAAATAATATAATTTAAAAAATGAGAGCAGAGGATTATGAATACGCGTGACTCTCAACCCTCGTCTTGTGCAAGTTCTGTGATCTCACATCTCTTTGTCCCTTTTGGTCGAGTGTTCGTATTTCAAACGAGAATTTGGGTGGATCTGTTTGGATTCTGATTTGCTCGGCAGTAATTTTTCTTGGCTTCTTATATATATTTCTAAATATATATCATATTATTTATGTATACCACATTATGGGTATGGAGTTTATTCTTCTCTGGAAGAGAGAGAGGGTTGTCCAACAATTTGACTGGGAAAGTCTACCAAGGTATACATACCCTACCCCTTTTGGATTTGAACCTGTAACCATTAGGCCCACTCAGGATATATATATATATATATATATATATATATAAGTTATAAACTTCACATGCATATTAATGTGATATAATTCCACTTTATTATATTGTGATATAAGTCCACTTTATTATATTGGAGATAGAGATTTGAACTTTGCATATGTTAATAAAGATATATGATAGTAATTCATTTTTAAGTAATTTTTAATATATAAAATATAATAAAATACTATATTATTTATATTTATTATTTTAGATAGGATATATAGAATTTGCAAATATATTGGATTGTGTATTACTTGCATATTTTGATAATTTTTTTATGAAATTTTGTAATAATTTTCAATGATGATGATGATGATGATGATTAACATCCACTAAGACCGAATTGGTCTATCTGACCTTAAGAGACTAAGTGATTACTTGTGATTCTTTAGAATTTTGTTTCTATGCTCGAAAAGCATTAAGAGAAACTTTCCAAGATCACAACGTCCACTAAGACTGAATTGGTCTATCGGACCTTAAGAGGGTAAGTGATTACTTGCGATTCTTTAGACGAAAAGCATTAAGAGAAGCTTTCCAACATCACCATACTTTTGTTGAGTTAAGAGGTTAGAAAGGTTAGTAGTGTGACAGATATTTTGAAAATGGGATCTAATATGGGTATAGTCTGGATAATATAAGAGAAAGTGATTTTCATCTTCAACCTTCTTAGTGTCACAAAGGTGAAACACTCTTTCATGGCATAGCGTTTTAGGAATTGACCAACGCCCAATTTCACTATGGAGTTCGTGAGAATTTGTTATTATCTTAGCAATGCTTAATTTTTTCTTTACGCTTGTAGGATATATATTTATTGTTTGTAGGATATATAAAATATTTTGTTTTACAAGAACTAGAAAATTTGTATTAAAAAGGTGTGGTCAAGACAAAAGGCAATACTAAGCCTTGTAGTTCAACTTCTTTGAGATTTGGTCCTCATTTTACAAAAACTATGTCTACATACTTGCCATCTATCCTATTTTTTACATTATTGTTGTATTTTGAAGTACACAACCTGTATTAAATACCATTTATACATATAGTAAGGAAAAACATTTATTCTAAAGTTTACAAACATCAACTACCCAGTTCCTTCTTGACATTTACAGGACCGTGTTGCTCCCAGTTTGCACCCACTGGCTCATTGAGGTATGGCACTTGGTTCACTATGGTTGTTGAAATGTTTCTTGAAGCTTTCAAGTTGCTAACATGGATAGTGGATTTCCCATTGTTGTTCTCCCACTCTTCCAGACGTCCTTCCAGGTCCTCAATTTGGCTTTGTTGAGAAAAAACTTCATCTTGTAGTCTTTCTATAAGATGGTGATGCTAAGAAAGAGTTTCCAACTCAAAGGTCATCTTGGAGCTGATTGCTCCTAATTGGATTTTCATTCATTGACACCCTATGCATTCCCTATCCAATTCAGGTCGTCCTTGCCATGCATCAAAATCCAAAGAGTTTGTGTTCCTAGACGCCCCGAGAAGATTATTCTTCATATTCTCCATGTTACCAATAGGGAAAATAAGTGATAGGATAAGGTGTGAAAGGGGAGAGCGCACCAAATCCCAGAAGTGTCTGGGGAATCAAACAACCCTGCTAGACTGAGGGACAAAGTTCCTCCGCCATGGAAAAAGGAGAACCATACGAGGAAATGAGAAGAACTGAAGAGGCTTAGGAAAAGAGGGAACTAAGAAGAGAAAGGGCGAACCAACAAAGGACAAGAGAAAAATATCAGAGAGGAACCAAGAGAATGTACTAGAAAAAGACTAAGGAAATAGACCATAGAGGGCCTAGGAGAATCTTGAACTAAAATTAAGACTTGAGAGGAAAACAAAGATAATATTCCATGATTTATAACTCCCCGTTTCCTTGTGAGTTCATGAATCTCTCACTTAGATAGAGAAAACTCCAATTCACAGAAATATTAATGATGTAATGATGAAAGAACCTGGAATGTACCCGTCGCACCTGTGTCATTATACTTTGGCCACATCATTAATTTGGCCACAGATTAATCTTTTAATCTTTACATCATTGTACTTTGGCCACATGATCATACTTTGGCCTTCAATATGATTCCCATGAGATCACCTGTGCGAGGGGATTTACCTCCCCTCACCATGATGGAAAGGAGGTATGATCCTCCCTAAAATTACAGAAGGAAATCACATACACATTCATACTGAAGGATAAAAAATCTAAATTAGTTATTCCATCATCAAGACATATGGATGTTAATATATTGATTGATCTTTCCCTAAAATTAAAATGAAATCACATACTCAAACCTGAGGGTCAAAAATCATAAATGTTAGACTAAATGAAGTATGCCAATTTCAAGGTAACTCTTGTCATCTATATTTGTTCTATTTCTTTGTATATGTATGCATTTGCAATGCATATATAACATAATATAATTATTAATATACATTATATAGTTAAGTATATAGTAAACTGAGTTGTAAGATATGAAAAAACAAAAGATTAATTAGAGAGAAGAGAAGAATGGTGGATGATTTGGTGGATTACTTAGAGGATATCCTTGAGGGAACTCTGAGCTTGTGCTTGTTATTAGCTAGAGGGAACCTTAGATCCATTTGGGTAGGGGGTTTTAATTCTATTCCCATTGTGTTAAATCCAGAAAGCCGTGAAACTTTGGGATTAGGCACTAAAGAGAGTCCTGATGTAGGCACCAGTAGGAGATGCGAATTTAAGAAATTCAATCACTACAATGTAGAAAATGGGTATGATCAAGCACCAACAGGAATGGTGGTTATAGGTGAGTCTGGTAGAAGTGGTCAGAAGACATGTGGGGGTATTTACTCCATAATAGTTGGCAAGAGCTTGGAAAACTCTCGAGGTTTAGAATTTGTTTTTGTTTCATCCAAGAGTTTGGAGTCTTCTGATGCATGCAAACCCTCATCTCTATTGGTTAAGTATGGTAGTAAGGTTCCTCCTATGCAAACCCTCATCTCTATTGGTTAAGTATGGTAGTAAGGTTCCTCCTAGCAATTGTGGGTGTTACATGAGTAGAGTCTCATTGGAACTCCCATTAATACTATGGAGAAGGAAGATGTTTATTTAGGGTTAATAGGTAAGTATCCTCATTGGAATAGTGGGGGAGGTATCTCAACTTTGATTAATTTCTATAATGGGGGTTTGGAGGAAGGAAGTGAAAAAAAGAGGAAGCATTCGAGAAAGTGCATAAAACAAAGGTCAACTCCTATTAATTTGGTTTTTGGTGAGGAATTAAAGATGCATAAAGTGGTGCAGTTGGTAGAGATGGCTCTTGTCGAAGGGTTCCTGGGTCATTACATTGGTGATAAGGGGTTGAAGAAGTGGATGGTGGGTCATAGTTCTAGAGGTCATAGTTCCACACCTCATTGTTCCATAGGTCATAGTTCATGGGGTCATAGTTCCAAAGGGAGTAGTTCTAGATGTCATAGTTTTAGAGTTCAATGTTCCAAAAGGTGTAGTTCCAGAGGTTATAGTTCCACGGGTCATAGTTCTCAGGGTCACAGTTCCAGAGTTCATAGTTCCTAAGGTCATAATTCCACAAGTAATAGTTCCACAGTTCATAGTTCCTGGGGTCATAATTCCATAGGTCATAGTTCCTGGGGTCATAATTCCACATGTCATAGTTCTAGAGGTCACAGTTCCATGGGGTCATAATTTCAGGTCATAGCTCCTGGGGTCATAATTCCACTTATATTTTGGCTTCCGTATATGCGCATTTTTTCCTTCCGTAAATGCGCATATACGGAAGCCAAAATGTGCATATATGGAAGATATATGTATATATAGATGCCAAAATGCACGTATATGGAAGAGAGCTTCTGTATATGTGCATTTTGGCTTCCATATATGCGCATATACGAAAGCTCTATATACGAAAGAGATCTTCTGTATATGCACATTTTGGCTTCTGCAAATGTGCATATATGGAAGACAAAATGCGCATCTACGAAAGAGAGTACGGAAGAGAGATTCCATATATGCACATTTATGGAAGGAAAAAATGCGCATATACGAAAGTCAAAATGCGCATTTACGAAAGCCAAAATGCGCATTTACGGAAGCTATCTTCTGTATATGCGCATTTTGGCTTCCGTAAATGTGCATATACGGAATCCAAAATGCGCATATACGAAAGCTCTATATATGGAAGAGAGATTCTGTATATGCACATTTTGGCTTCCGTAAATGCGCATATACGGAAGGCAAAATGTACATATATGGAAGAGAGCTTCCATAAATGTGCATTTTTGTTTTTCATAAATGTGCATTTTTTCCTTCCGTAAATGTGCATATACGGAAGCTCTCTTCTGTATATGCACATTTTGGCTTACGTAAATGCGCATTTTAGCTTCCGTATATGCACATTTTTTCCTTCCTTAAATGCACATATACGAAATCTCTCTTCTGTATATGCGCATTTTGTCTTCCATATATGTGCATTTACGGAAGCCGTAATGCGCATATATGAAATCTCTCTTCCGTATATAGAGCTTCCATATATGCACATTTTGGCTTCCATAAATGTGCATATACAGAAGCCAAAATGTACATATACAAAAGTTCTCTTCCGTATATGCGCATTTTGGCTTCCGTATATGTGCATTTTTTCCTTCCGTAAATGTGCATCTTCCGTATATGTGCATTTTTTCCTTCCGTAAATGTGCATATACGGAAGCCAAAATGCACATATACGGTAAAGAGCCTTCCGTATATGCACATTTTGGCTTCCGTATATGCGCATTTACGGAAGCTAAAATGCGCATATACGGAATCTCTCTTCCACATATAGAGCTTCTGTATATGCACATTTTGGCTTCCTTAAATGCGCACATACAAAAGCCAAAATGCACATATACGGAAGCTCTCTTCCGTATATGCGCATTTACGAAAGCCAAAATGTGCATATCTCTCTTCCGTATATGAACATTTTGGCTTCCGTAAATGTGTATATATAGAAGCCGAAATGCACATATATGAAATGTGCATATACAGAAGCCAAAATGCACATATACGAAAGCTCTCTTCCGTATATGCGCATTTACAGAAGGAAACAATATGCATATATGGAAGCCAAAATGCACATATACAGAAGACAAAATGCGCATATACGGAAGAGAGCTTCCGTATATGTGCATTTTGGCTTCTATATATGCACATTTACGGAAGCCAAAATGCGCATATACGGAAGAGAGCTTCCGTATCACATTTACGGAAGCCAAAATGCGCATATACGGAAGAGAGCTTCCGTATATGCACATTTTGGCTTCCGTAAATCTCTATTCGATATATGCGTTTGGCTTCCGTAAATGTGCATTTACGGAAGCCAAAATGCACATATACAAAAGGAAAAATGTGCATATACGGAAGAGAGATTTCGTATATGCGCATTTACGGAAGGAAAAAATGCGCATTTATGGAAAACAATGATGCGCATTTATGGAAGCTCTCTTCTGTATATGTACATTTTTCCTTTTGTATATGCGCATTTACAGAAGCCAAAAATGTGCATATACGGAAACTCTCTTCCATATATAGAGCTTCCATATATGCGCATTTAAAGAAGCCAAAATGTGCATATACAGAAGATAGAATGCGCATATATGGAAGATAGCTTTTGTATATGCACATTTTGGCTTCCGTAAATGTGCATTTTGGCTTCCGTATATGTGTATTTTTTCCTTCCGTAAATGCGTATATATGAAAGCTCTCTTCTGTATATGCGCATTTTGTCTGCCGTATATGCGCATTTGAGGAAGCCAAAATGCGCACATACGAAAGCTCTCTTCTATATATAGAGCTTTCGTATATGCACATATATAGAAGCCAAAATGCACATATATAGAAACTCTCTTCCGTATATGTTCATTTTGGCTTCTGTATATGCGCATATCTTCCGTATATGCACATTTTCGCTTCTGTATATGCACATTTTTTCCTTCCGTAAATGCGCATATACAGAAGCCAAAATGCGCATATACAGAAGCTCTATATACGAAAGAGAGCTTTCATAAATGCGCATATACAGAAGAAAAAATGCGCATATACAGAAGCTCTATATACGAAAGAGAGCTTTCGTAAATGCGCATATACAGAAGAAAAAATGTGCATATATGAAAGCGTGCATATGCTTGCATCTTGCATATGTGTGCTTCCATATATGTGCATTTACAGAAGTTGACCACTTCCAAAAATGCGCATATATGTGTGCTTTCGTATATGCACTCTTTTGTATATGCGCAAAAAGAAAAAATTGAGTGTATTAATGCTATGTGACAATAGCATTTATTTTTGAAGGAATTAGATTTAATATAAGTATTTTGATTCTGCATGTGTGTTAGAACCTTCTTTCAAAACCTTTAACCTCACTAGTTGACAGATTATTATTGCAAAGAGCCCACAACCAGTGGCATATTTCACTTTGCAACCTAATTTTCTACCAGTGGAATAGTGAAAACCTAAGGTTGAAAGAATTAGATTTCATTTGGAGTTTTAAAGTTTAGGTGAAATTGCCCTTTCTATATTTCAAAGAGTACTTGATGATCATATTCAAGTTTGGATTTCCTTCTTAGTTTGTATTTTGAAGCTAATTCCCTCACATACAGTGATTGTGCCTCACAAGATTACGGACTTTCGGATTGATAACTTAATGTCCTAATTTATGCAAGTAAATTAGACCAACACTTCTATATCAAATACATTTGATTTATTTCAAAGTGATTTTTAGGATTATGATTAGAAAATGTCTTCCTAGACATGTATTTTCAATATTTTCATAAACATCTATATCAAAGCGACTTTTGTTCTCATCCACTTATCATTGGTAATTGCACAAACAATGATAAATAATTGGGGCCAATTGATTAGTTTTCCCAGTATGTTAAGCATTGACTTGCATAAACATGCACATAAATTCCATTCCTAAGTTAAAACTTTTTAAGTTGGGGGTTATGGTGTTGAAATGATATCCATGCCTCATGGTATTCCTTCTTCTTCAACTGATAATATTTACTCAATTTCTATATTCTTTTCATACTCCATAACATATTTACAACCCCTGTGTCTACTATAAAAAAATGATTAAAATGTACTATTCATTATTTTTAAGCACCTTTAGTAGAGAAAGATTAGCATGTATATCAAAGTGACTTGTGTACTTATGCTTTCATTTTTGGTAATTTCATAAATAGTTATAAACAAGTAGGACCAATTGATTATTTTTTCCAATAAACAAGTATATATACCAGTATATATACTTGTATATATACCGACACATATACCTAGTATATATACCGGTATATATACTAAGTATATATACTAGTGGTTAGTATATATAACATTAATTAAGGGGTCGACCCCACTTACTTTATGTTGTTGACAAATTATGTGGACAAATTATGTTGAGGTTTCCTCGTATAAAAAAGGTAAGCCTCATTTTCATTTTGGATCATCACTTACCTTTGTGAGAGATATGAATTTTTCTCCCTTTTGAGGTTACTAGCCCTTCTAAACTCATGTGATTGGCTTGGAGAGGTATCTTGTGGACAATTTTTCTGATTTTGGATCGAAATTTCTGCAATTAGGGTTTTATCTCATGGTTCTTGGTGAAGTAAGTGAATTCTCAACAATTTCATTCTTATGCTATTAATGTTTCATGGTAAATTTGCTATTTTATGCTAGATATATTGCTTGGTAAAAACCTAAGAGAGGAAAATAAGTGCTTATTTATCTCACAAGGTAATTTTGTCCAAAATTCATAAAAGAATCCTTGCTAGGGTTAGACTCCTAAATCTCTAAAGTGCTAGGACTTTAGGATTTTAGCCCTAGACTTTTGATTTTGACGTAGTTGAAGCTACAATAAGGGAGAAATGTTTTCTAGGGCCCAAATGTGTTTGCACCCTAGAAATCCTTCTCCTCAAGATTCAAACCCTAAGGCCCTAATGCGATAGCACCTTAGAGTTTGAATCCTACCTCTTGGTTTGAAGTAGGTCATCATCAAAGCCTTGTTGCATTTGTTGTTATAAGACTCCATAACCCTTGAAAGACACAAGTCTCAAAGCATGCTCATGGTGAATTGATCAACAAACTCTTTCTCTCAACTCTCTTAAGAATTCTGCTAACCTAACTAACACTAACATTAAAAAACTCATTAGATAATTTGTTGTTGTTACAAAAATTTTGCTATAGCCATTTGATAACCATTTGTGTATTTTTTTCTATACCTAATTATATGATGTTTGTAGTTGCTACATTCGCATAACAGATCCTTGATGATAGACCCTCGATGACGACAAATTCATTAGTGTTGGTTTCCACCATTGATGCAACAATAGCAGTAGTGTGCTCATTTTGTGTAGGGCATAATCAAGTTTTTTGTACCTTTGATAAATTCACCACGATGCTCTTCTTATTATCTTGCAACCTCTC
>CBVK0100329697.1:0-30719 GCA_900067695.1 Picea abies
AAGAAACAATAGAGAATTGTTATTTTTGCGTGATTTGTTGCAATTGCATTTTAAAGAAAATTGTGTCTTGTAGTTCAAATTTGATCCGGAAAACTTCTCTTTCCCTCCCATACATAGGATTCATTGAACGAAACTTGTTATATTTCATTCTTATCCAGGCATCGTTGGGTCAAAGTCTTATACAACATCAGTTTCATCTCCGCTTCCTTTGAGTAACAACAGCTCTTAATAACACTGCGCAATCATAAAATTTAACTAGTAACTCTTTTCTAGGGCTCTATTACACCAACATTTAGCTATGCTAGCGCTTTGGAATATGTAGAGAGATACACTCTCCAAAGCACAAAACACACAATAGCATCTTGTGTTAAGTACTGTTAAATTCCATTTACAACATCTTGTCCTAGGAAGCCCTTCTCACACAAGGGTCAAACACGGGGTTGCATTGATATTGACAGAGTTACTCACCCTGCTTTGTTGATATCAGTGTAGAGATTGCACGTATTATGTGGGTCACTCGTAGGTATACCCACAATGATGAGTGGAATCCTTTTGAGTTGATTTCGGGCTAGATAAACTCCCCTTGCGTGTGGATCGAACTGTCGACTGTACCCCTAGGGTTTATTGTTGTCGGTGGTAACCTTAGCAGCCTATCTTTCTAGGGTCTTACACAAGGTGACTGTGAAGGGGAAAGTCTTCATGGTACCTAGAATCGCCATTGGCCAAACTCACTCAGGCTCCTTGGAGGGTATACCCATGATTATGTGTGGGAGCTTGCACCAGGGTGTATGTCCGTTAAGTAGGTCGTCAGTGTAACTTTTCCACCATAACCGAGCCCCTTCTCATCTCGTTGTTGCGATGTTGGATTTCATCACCAACTAGTGACTTTGGAATTAGAAGGTCTTGTTTTCTTGGTGTTTCTTCCTAGATTTTGTTTACTAGCGCGTGCTCTTTGTTTACCAAAGTTTACCAAAGTTTTCTTTGTAAGTTTGTCGCTCGTTTACAATAGCTCCTCCATGTCATTAACGTAGAATGCAGGGTTTATCTACAGAGCATCTGGAAGGTTCTCAACCCTTGCCTACAAGTTCACCTGAGGTCTCTCCTCCACAGAGTGTAGTCCAAGCCGTCACCACACCACAAGTGGAACAAACTGACTCTCTAGAACATTTTCAAATTACTAATACTCGAGAGGACTTTCGACTTCACCCTGATTCTGAGTGACCGTTTATGCGACTGAATTCTTCTGGAGACTTAGTTGTTACATATTTTGGATCACCAGTTGGACCCTTTCTAGGCATAGAAGGCCAAGATATTTTTTGGTCTATGAGTGTTTTTCGACGGGACCTTTTTGGTCCAGGCTCACCTGTGATTTCCGAAATCACCCCACCTGTGATTTTTGAAATCTCTAGTCTAGGGACAGTACCGTTTACTACCGCCTATCACTTTTTTGTCCCTACCGAAATGGCCCATCACATAGATACTATGAGTGTTCACACTGGATTTACCATGGTTAGTCTCGCTCCCATCAGTACACCGTGTACACCCAATGTCACTCCAACACTACCACCCAGATACTGTGCATTGAATGCTTCCATTCTCACTCCTGTGCAAACCCCATTTGGCTCTCCGGGTGGTCCTTCTTCTTCTGGGCACTCTCTTCCTGGTTTTATTCCAACACTCCCTCAAATTCCTTTTGAAGGACCTTCCTCATCTTCTACTGGCAGTCTTAATCCAAGTGGCATTATTCCGTCATTCACACCAAATTACCAGATTCCCGTTGGTGGACAATTTCACCAAGGTGGTATGACTCAACCCCCTCTCAGTGGACAAATTCCTATTGGAACACAAATTCCTATTGGAACACAAATTCCAATTGGAGCACAATCCCCAATTGGAACGCTACCCCCAATTGGAACACCACCTTCGATGGGAGGAATGACCCCACCTTTTGGACAAAACATACCTCTGTCCTTGGCCCAGTACTGGAATCAGTTGATACAACATCCTCCTCAATCGACTGGGGGGCAACAGTTTCCAGCTGCGTCTGTAATACCCCTTAGTATGGGCCAACCATATCTAGGTTCGTTCAATTCTATTTGGGGCTAGACTGCTCAAGCTCATGTCCTTGTTCCAGGGTACAATCCCATGAGTTACTATCCTCTTCAACCACCACTGAATCTGCCTGGGTCTTCACATTATATGCAGACTGATTATGGTCCTACTGGTTTGCCGACGGGGCTTCCTTGCCAAAGCCACCAGTACCTGCAGGTGAATCGATAGTTACCCTTTATCACCACTTTGGATCTTCTAGATTTGTCAAGGATTTTAAATGATCCAATTCGTCACTCTCCCCAATGGCCTACTATACTAGCCAAGCTACCATCGTACATTCCTAAATTCGACGACAAAGTGGGAGAGGACCTGAACAATCACGTTATGAATTTTCACCTCTGGTGCTCATCCAACTCGTTGATGGATGACTCTATTCATTTACATCTTTTTCAATGAACCCTCATAGGTTCTGCTGCAAAGTGGTATATAGAATTTCCACAAGGTTTCTTCTCTAACTTCAACACCCTAGCTATGACTTTCCTCACACACTACTAGTTATCGATTCGTTATGACACGGGGACCAAGATTTTGAATTCTTTCAAACAAAACAAAGCCACTCATATATCCGATCACATTCATGAGTGGTGACGGAGACGACGTCTCATTAAACTCGAACTCCCTGATCAGTTGCTAGCAGAATGGTTCACAAAATCATTTGTTAACGACATTGGTCGTGGCATCGCCATGGGTGGAGTAGTCACAGAAGAGTAGGCCATAAGTCGTGCTCAATATCTTGACCTTGTTTATTTGAAAACGGGTACCCTCTATGATTTACTACCTGACTTACCTCGTCCTTCCACTTCCGCCACTTCAACTACTCCAGCTGCTTCGCATGCAGCCGATAGTGTGATTGGCACTTTCCAGGCCCAACCACATTCCACCTCAAGCGCAAACCCTAAACCTACTTCTTCTAATGTTCAAAATTCTTTGTCTCCTGCTCCTCCCAATGGAAAGACTTCTAAGGTAAATGCAGTTCAATCTACCCCAGCCAGTAAAAACAAATCTTAAAAGGGAAGGGGTAAGAATAAGGAGGACAAAAATACTTCTCAAGCATAGCGAACCAAAACTACCCTTGTTGATGATCAGGATAAGCACAAACCACGATACCCTTGTCTTATCTGTGGTGATGATCACTACACAAAGGATTGTCCATGAGGCCCCGAGGTCACTAAGTTCCTTCAAGGGGCTTCAAAACCACCTACTCCGGCCGTTTTGTCCCAACCCTTCCCGTCTCAACAACAGGCTCAGTTGGTCATTCATGAGCAACCCTCATCTTCTACTACATATTATGTATTGATGTGTACTATCGATTCCAAACAAAACGACATCGCACTCACCACTCGAGCCAAAGATTATTCTCCCTCTAAAGAGAAGGTTGATGATCTACCACCTTCCTCGATACAATCCTCTCCCATGACTCCACCTACCAACGGTCCTCTTCATCTCGAACGACCGAGCCTTGACACAGTTCTTCGACCCCCCCCAAAGGACGTCGTTCTAAAATCGGCTTTCAATCCTCATGCTCGTGTTTCCCAGAACTACAACATTGTCGAAGATCTGGCCCAAGCACCTTCTGCGATGTCAACCCTCAAAGTCCTTCAAAGTTGTCCCACACAATGAAAGGCACTGTTGAAAGCTATTGGTGGAATCGACCCAATGGATTCTAATTTAATAATCTTTGACTTGGAAGATCACATTCCAAGGTTACCCCCTCAACTCGCTTTCCAGATCCAAGTGATTGTCTCTGACAAAAACATTTGTTGAACCGTTATTGACGAGGGTGCCTTGACGTGTGTCATGTCTCTTACTTGCTGGAAAGCCATTGGCTATCCCCCTTTGTACGAATCCCAGAACACTCTCAAAGCCTTCAATGGCTCCGGTTTTAAGCCCTATGGTGTCCTTCCTTCATTGCCTATCATGTTAGAAGGAAAAATGGTCCAAGTCAAAGTGGAAGTCTTTGACGCTCCTCTTGATTACAATCTTCTGCTTAGCCACAGCTGGATTGATTCCATGCGCGTAGTTGTGTCGACCCTTTTTTGAGTGATACGTTTCCCACATCAAGGGAAGGTCATCACTGTCGACCAATTAGCCTTCTTTAACTCCGATACCCATAATGGCAATGTATCGTTCATCGCTAAAACTCTGTCGAGTTATGAGAATGCCGGTGTAGGCCCTATCAAAGACTCTTCATTAATGGGTACTTTCCCCATTCCACAGCCCAATGTTCCATGCTTGTCCATTGCTTCAATCAACATGATCCGCACCTCGATAAATGAAATTCCTACATCTCATGACCCCTGGATAGTATCTGACCCTGGAGATTATTTTCGTTACGGTGATGAAATGTCGTTAAGTCCAGTTGAATCTGCCTATTAGGCCATTCAGTCGACAACCCCTTCTACCCCCTCTCTTGGTGAGTTATCTCCAGATCCTTTCCGTGTCATTTTTCCCACTGATGAGATGATCATGTCTGTCATGGAGGACACCCCTTGGGACGATGGACATCATCGTTCTATCCTCTTTCTGGAGCAGCATACCATTGAGAACTACCAACGGATTTCGACCCCGTCGACTGTTGTTGTCATATCAACCATTCCCGGGTCCACACACGATGTGTTTTTCGAAGGGAACCTAAGCAATATCTTGCCCACTATTCCCCTCGACATATCCGTCAAACCTGGAATCGTTGAAAATGTCCATATCGGAGCTTCGTGTTCCCCTGACGAAATCGTCACCTATACATCCAATTTCAAAGAGTTTCGTGACATCTTCACCTAGATCTATGAAGAAATGCTGGGTATCAACCCTGAGATTGTGATACATGAGATCAAGACATACTCCGACGCTAAACACGTCCGACAACGCCTTCGTCTAGTTCACCCATGTAAAGCGGCTGCTATCAAGCTCGAAGTCGAGAAACTTCTTAAAGTCATCTTTATTTATCCGGTGGCTCTCACTGACTGGGTTTCCAATCTTGTCCCAATCGACAAGAAACAAGGCACAATTCATGTATGCGTTGATTATAGGGATATCAATAAAGCTTGTCCCAAAGACAACTTTCCTACCCCCTTCGTCGATCAGATTGTCGACGATTGTGCCGAAAGTGAAATCTTCTCTCTCATGGATGGTTTCTTCGGGTATCATCAAATCAACATTGTTCCCGAGGATCAACATAAGACTGCTTTTATTTGTCCTTGGGGTACTTTTGCCTATCAGAAACTTCCTTTTGGTCTCAAGAACGTTGGCGCCACTTTTCAACGCACTATGTCTTATGCTTTCCATGATATCAAGCACATCGTTCAACCATATCTGGATGATTTACCCGCTCACTCAATGCACCGAGTCGATCACCCCACCCACCTCCGAGCCATTTTCGTTCCCTGTTGGTTATACCGTATACGTTTGAATCCTCATAAGTGCGTTTTCTGCATGGAATCCGGCCCACCTTCTAGGTTTTATCGTTTCACGTCAAGGGATCTGGGTGGATCCTTTATAGGTTGAGGTGATCCTTAATCTTCCTCCTCCTTCTACACTTCGCCAGTTACAAAGTTTGTAGGGGAAAGCAAAATTTCTTCGTCGTTTTATCCCAAATTACGCTGAGATCACTCGTGGATTTACGTGGCTACTTAAAAAGGGGTTTGAGTTCGTACGGGATACCATCGCTAACAATACTTTTGAAGCTTTGAAATTGTCCCTAACATGTGCTCCGCTTCTCTTTCACCCCGATTACAGTCGCGATTATTTCCTTTACCTTGCTGCCTCAGATTACACCATTGGTATGGTTCTCGTCCAAGAGGATGATGCTAACGATGAACAAGTTATTTACTACTTGAGTCGAAGTTTAACGCCTACTGAAATCAAGTATTTACATGGAGAAAAACTGGCCTTGGCTGTCGTTCAAGCCGTCCAATGCTTCCGGCACTATATCCTCTCGTGCAAAACTACAGTGATTTCTAACTACAACCTTATGCAACACATTCTCATATGTCAATTGCTAGGGGGAAAATACTCCAAATGGATTGTGATACTCCAGGAGTTTGACTTGGAATTTGAACGCGCCAAGTCTAAGAAGTCCTTAGTATTCGCTGAGTTGATATGCGACTTTCCCTATTCTGAAACAGAAAATGTAGCAGCTGATTCATTACCTGATGAATCCCTTTTCCTCATCAACACTGATGATCTTTGGTATGGCGATATCATTATATATCTCCAAACCTAGAATTTCTGGCCAACTTTGTCTAGTACTGACCGACGTCGAATATGCTATCAAGCTTGTCAATATATTATCCTCGGGGATACTCTTTATCGTTGGGGGATTGACTTTGTTTTTCGACGCTACCTCACATTCGACGAGGCCAAGAGAGATCTGAATGACTGCCATTTTGGAGCCTGTGGTGGTCATATGTCTGGGTATGCTACTGCATAAAAGATCTTACACGCAGGGTATTTTTGGCCTTCTTTATTTAACGACTGCATAATCGTCGTTCAAAAATGCGATGCTTGCCAGACCTATTATAACAAGCTACGGTCGCATCCCACTCCTCTTCACCCTGTGGTCTCCGTTGGTCCCTTTTCAAAATGGGGTATCAATTTCATGACATGTCACCCCCACTCGGTCGAGGGGCATGGATACATCATTGTAGCCGTAGATTACTTTACAAAATGGGCCGAGGCGATGCCGACATTTGACAACACTGGAAAGACTGCAGCATTATTCATTTTTAATCACATCATAGCTTGTTTTGGTGTTCCCCAAGCTATCATCATTGATCACGGTAGCCACTTCAGAAACTTCATGATGTCTGAACTTACTGAAAAGTTGGGTCTTCACCATGAAAACTCAATGCCCGATTACCCATAAGCCAATGGCCAAGTCGAAGCAATTAACAAATTTCTCATAACTATGCTTCGACGAATGATAGGGATTCACAAAACAAGTTGGCACACAATGTCGTTTTCGGCATTGTGGTCTTACCGGACATCTGGCAAGTCTGCTAATGGGTTTACACCTTTCCGGTTAGTCTATGGTTTGGAAGCAATTCTCCCGATTGAATGCGAGATACCCTATTTAAAACTAGATGTTGAACTCCTACCCAACACTTCTGCTGAGGAAGAATGTCTATTGTATCTTATGCGATTAGATGAAACTCGATGCGATGCCACCTTAGTCATAGAAGCTCAGAAAAAATGTGTCAAGTCCCAATACGACAAACATGTCAAGCCTCGCATTTTCTCCGAAGGAGACCTCGTTCTCCTCTATGATCAAGATCGAGATATGCTAGGAGCTAGAAAATTCGAAGCCATGTGGCGAGGTCCTTATATCGTTCGATGAGTTTTGGAAAAAGGAGCTTATGAGTTAGTAGATTACGATAGTATCCCTTTGAGTGAACCCAGGAATGGGTTGTACTTGAAGAAGTACTATGCATAAAATCATTTGTGCACGAGTACTTGTATTTTTATTGTATCATACTTCTTGTGTGTTACTATAGCTTGCTTTTGTCGTTATCTGGTTTCTTCCCTTATATGAAATTGTGTTTGATTTCCAGATGTCGGAGTCTTCGCTACCCTACATTGGCTTCACTGATGGTGCTAGCCATAGTACTAAGAAACTTGCTTCCGCTGCATGGGCAATTTACGCCCCTACAAACGAACTAGTTTCCTTACAAGGTGTGTGTCTCGGTCGTGCGACCAACAATATTGTAGAGTATAGAGTTGTTATCGAATTGTTGATTGATTCTATCTCGCTTATAATCCGTCATTTGGTTGTGCGACTCAATTCACAACTTGTAGTACTACAGTTAAGTAATGTCTATACTATTCGAAGTCCTACTTTGTTACAGGTGTATTTGCGAATTCACCTCTTGGAACGTTATTTTGATTATATTGATTATCAACATATTCCTAGATGTCTAAATATATTAACTGATGCATTGGCTAACTATGTATTAGACAAACATTTGGATCATTTATAAATCAATCACATCAATTTTCACACAACACAAGATAAACTGGTAGAAGTCGTCTGTATATATAACGATCAAAAGAGTTTTTTACAAAAAGTTTTTGTCCGAAGACCAAAATGTCAAAATTTGAAGCTCATGGCTTCTACAAAATGACGTCATGGATGATGTTCACGGTAACACACGACTACCTAGGAAACCCTATGGAGCAGTCGACCAATGGACTCTGACACTCCTACTGTGTGATGTTGATAACGTCGTGGAACCTCTCCAAGAGGCATGTTTGGAATATCTACTGTCAAACCCTCTAGGTTTTGTTCCACTGCTTGATAATCCTAGGTGTCCCATTGTGGCACTGGCGCTACGTCTCCTCGTTGCTAAATGGGAGAAGTACCAGGAGGTCAGTAAGGTCCCACATCTGTGTCATCAAAAATAAATTTTGTATTTAGTCTTTGGATGAACATACAAAAAGCATTTGCATATAGTAAAAATTCACAAAAACATTTAAAAAGGAAAAATGTGTACTTCTTACCAAGTTCCCCCCACTGAGCATCCTCCAACAATACTAAGTCTGGATCTCCTCGGAAATCCAACCCGGCATAAGCATAATCGTCGACCATCAACATCTGTGGTCACAGCCAGTCGAAGAAGGTCTCATCATACTTGATAATTGGTCCAACTACGTGCCGGGCCATCAACTAACACCATCTCAGCATTCTTGGATCGGTGGGAGATGAAAAATTCCACTCAACCTGCAGTCTCAGTAATGGAACCCTCTTGAGAAAGAAGGACACCAACAAAGATCCGTACCTGAATTGCTTCAGGTTTCCTTGTCTGCATTTGGTCAACTTCTTTTTCATACTACGAAGCACAGCATTTGCCCAGTTAAAAAACCAAGGTTCAGTACACTCTATCGCATACTGAAAGTAACTCTGTAGTGCCATGTGAGTAGCAGAGCTCCCAGCCATCCGAGCAATGGTGAAAAAGATAGTATGGAGGGTCAAATCCCGTAATCCCCAAATAGATACTTTCCCTTTCTTCCTCTCTGCCTCAGGAACACAGTGTAAGCGATAGTACTCACTCACGAGCAACCCACCATCTCTGCTACCAGTCAAGTTCACGTGGTACCCACGCTGTGACACTCTAGTCAAGAAGTAAATGTCCTCAATATCTAAGGACAATGTGTGGACCCCTACATGAAATACCTGCTGATCGGGATCCCACATATGCACAAGGTACTCTAATAACCTGATTTGGGCCCTCATGCATGGGATACGAAAGTACTTCAGAAGGCCACAGTTTCTCAAAGAGGCAATAGTAGGTGGATGATTTCTGGCAATGGAATTGTCTTCTTTGTGCTCCCTTTCACGCCATTCCAGAACCATTTTGATGGCCAAATACCTGCATAAGAAGCACACAAAGAAGATTAATAACTCTACTCACAATTTGGTTTTCTTTCATTGAGCAAAACTTCAAAAAACAATTATGCTTTGTGGTTCTCGCAGGTTCCCTTTAGGCACAGTGCGAGAACCTCACAGGCTACTGTGGGCTCACTTGCGATAATGACCCATTCTCGCAGGTCCCGTGTAGCTCACCTGTGAGAATGGCTGAGCGCAATAATGACTCACAAAACCAACTCAAAAATGTGTTTTTACCAATGAAAATGAAAATTTAAACCATGAAAGAGTAGAGGACAAAGAGCCTACCTCACTATCGCTGACGACTCGTCGAATGGATGCTCATAACTCCCACAATCTGACACCGAACTTCGAGGGTAAAAATAGGGGTTTTTGGGCTCAAATAGAGGAAAAGTGAAAATGATATGGTAAAAAGATTTTTATTTCTTTATATTGACTTTTACCATGTTATATAATTTTTAATAATTGTTTATTTATTAAAACCTAAATCCTAATGCCCTTTTGAGTGTAACTTTTGCAGGCATAATGACTTCGATGGTCATGTACAGGGATGCAGACATATTTTTTCTTCTTCATCGCATGTTTTGTTTGTTTTTTATGGTTTTTGTATAAAACCTCGAGCTGGGTCTTTGTCTGTTCTCACGCTCGAAAATACATGAGAACGTGATTGAGCATACTTTTATCACTTTTTCGGGCTCAACAAGGTTATACAAAAATGGAACCCCCCTGGAGTCCTCTTTAAGCTCTTTTCAGACTCTCTAAACATGAAAAGATAGCCGCACGATCTTGCTATTTTCACGCTCGATAAAGTATTTGAAGAAAGTGTCTGGTGAGGGATAATTTATCTCTTTTTTGGTCTCATCAGACTAGTTTACGAAAAAGGAACTGAGAGAGTTCTATTTTAAGTGTTTTTCCAGACTCTAGAATCATGAAAAACCTTCGAGTTTTCTATCTTTGGACTCGTTAAACAAATATCGACAGACCCGTAATGGGACCAAACCACTCCTTCTTAGGGTTCGTTAAACATACTCCGAAGGACTTATCCGAAGGATAAGCTTATATCAACAAGCATATGTTATCCTCCTCAAGGTTATGTAAAAATAAAGAGGTACTCGCCAGAAATGGTGCGGGAAAATTTGGGAAAGGGATATGTTATCATCTTCATTTTAATTGGCAGTAAGTGTCTCTCTTGAACATGACACCCCCTATTCATTATTTGAAACGGTTTGGGAAATCCATTTGTCTCTCATTTGATTTACTACAAGGTCATTCCCTGTGTCGTCTTTGATTCAATGCTGCCAAATCATTGGTCGTGTCATTCATATGTTCAAGATAAGTTCATCTGAAACCTCTATTGAGTCGGCCATCTGTAGTTGCCCATTCTCTCCGTGTTGACCTTCCCTGTGTCTAGTTCAACTTACATTGTACTCTATTTCACCTTCAAAATCTGTTACTCATTTCATGTCATTGATGGGGGATACATCAAGGCCCTCCTATTATGAGTTTTGTTCCATTGACTTCAGCGCATTATCTAGAAACAAGACTTAAAAATTCTTTGGTACCTTGGAACTTGCATGCCTCAATGGAAGGTTTCCTCGCTTTCGACAGTGGGTTTACATCATTGACCCCTGATCAAAAGATTCCATCGGATGTTCAACTTCAACTCATTCATTCACATTCAAAATATTGTACTAGATTACCTTGGGAGTCATTGACATTAATGGTGATTTCCCTCGCACCATTAATGGTGATTTCATTAATGACCGGTAATCAATTGGTTTCTACCATGTTCGACTTCGACACATGTAATCACATGGTTAGATTTGTACTTTTGGGCGATGAGATTGAAAACCCTGGATATCATCTCTTTGTCCAGGTTGCGATGGAGTATGTATAATCTACGACACATAGATCCATTGTGTATGTCTCGTGGCTATGTCGTCTCAATTTGAATTTTCTCGCATAGATCCACAGTGTCTTCCTGGTGGCTATGCTATATTTTGACGGCATGGATCCACAGTGTATCATTGGTGGCCATGACCTATGTCTACAATGTCATCCATCTATGATCTGAGTATGGGAATGCTTACCTCAGAATTAATATATATGATATTTTGTAGATGCTTCATTATTCATAGGTTTCTGATTAGGTGCGCTCATGGTTTCCGACACACACATGCAACTTACAAAGTCTTTTGGCTGTCATTGATTCCGGTCTCATACTTTGGGGGGAATTCTGTTACCCATGATTTTAGTCATCATGATGGTGTATTGATGATGGTGTACTCAGGCTCCTCATAAGAACTTTCTCCTAAGAAAATAGACATTCATCTCTTCCCATAAAACATACCTTTGAAGAGACTTCGTAGGTTCCTAATATACCAGGGTGCGAGAATGACCCATTCTCGCAGGTTTCCTTAAGATAGGGTGCGAAATTCTCGTACTGTGCTACATAGCTAGGGTGCAAACTTGCTCTAAAGCTTGGAAAAAGATGAATTCTCGATGGTTCTAGAAGGGAATATTCTAGAAGAATGGGTTGGCATTCGAATGGTTATCCTTGTACTGGATTCTCTGATATTTTGGGATCATTCTTATCCAAGTAACCATCTCATTCTCTCCTATATATTGAGGGAATTATCATGGAAAAGGTTAAGCAAGATTCATTGGAGAATTCGTGAAAGAATTGTGTGAAGGACTTAGCTTGAACAGGAGCTTGGAGACTCTAGCAAGTCTATCAAGAGGATTTGATCTTCTTTGTACAAGGATTGAGCAAGCGTGTGGGAGATAAGAGACACTGAAAGGGAGCTTGCGACATCAAGGCGATCATGTTGTAATGTTCTACTTTCAATTAATATAATACAGTGGCATGTCCTTTTCCCATAAATCTATTCTCACTTTATTGTGTAACTCCTTGATCATACACATAAGTTGACAGTTGAATATATTTTGCTATCTTCACTTTGGTTGGTTTGTGTTGTCTTGGTCTTGACTTCACGAGAGCTTCGAAGCAAAGCGGGAGCAACAGAGACCCTAGGAAGCGATACAAAGGTATGTTACTTGTTCCTCCATACTAGCTAATTCAATGGTCAAAACTTAGAGAAAGAGTCATGTCCTGTCCTGTTTTGTTCTAGATCCAGGTGGATCTAGGGAGATCTGTTAGTGTTCGCACCTACCAATTAGTCCGATAATAAAATTGGCGACTCCACTGGGGAACTATCCCATTTTCTTTGTGGCATTTGGTATTTTTCCTTGGCCATTTTCTCTTTCCTTACCTTTCTCCATTCATATCAATCTCTGAGTCTTCAGGATACCCTGATAGACCCTCTGGGTCCAGAGGCCTCTTCAAATTTTGTGTCTTTTTCCAAAAATTTGATTAGTTTCAGAAATTCTCTCACTTCACTCCACAGTAGCATGCGATAATATATTGAGTTCTCACCCTTCCATTAGGTTCAGTGTGACGTTCTCGCACTCTGCTCAAAACTCACCTACGAGAATCACTTATTCTCCCACTGTGTAACACTCTCAGCCTGCGAACCCTTTTTTTCAAAATTTTGGCTTTAAGACTTTTGCATGATCAACTGCCCAGATTAGTATAGGTGCCTAACAAGAGTGTTTTGGACCATTGATTGATGTTTTCTTGTCTTCGTTCTTGTGCACGAACAGTCTTAGGAAATCAAGACTCTTCCTGTCCATTTTTCTTGACTTTCGTTTCTTGACCTCTCTCTGCAAAGATACACTCTCTAATTTTGGAATCCGAGTGTGCTTGTTTGTTTAAGAACCAGTGATCGGTTGAAAGTTGAGCTTCTTTGTCTTTATCATTTGCTCATTGTTTGAAAACTCATTTTTCTCATGCAATTGGAAAGACTAGTTTGGTTTGCGTGTTATTTTTGTTTCCATTGAAAGAGTGGTTTGGGTTTTTATCTATTGCTTGTTCATTGGTTTTTGATTTTCTGCACTCTCACCATCATGGTGTAGTTCCTTTTTGAAAAGTGATTTTTTTTTTTCTTTCAAAAGAATTTTTTTTTTTCGAAAACATTGAAAATCAATTATTGAAATTATTGAAAAAGAAACAATAGAGAATTGTTATTTTTGTGTGATTTGTTGCAATTGCATTTTAAAGGAAATTGTGTCTTGTAGTTCAAATTTGATCTGGAAAACTTCTCTTTCCCTCCAATACATAGGATTGATTGAACAAAACTTGCTATATTTCATTCTTATCCAGGCATCGTTGGGTCAAAGTCTTATACAACATCAGTTTCATCTCCACTTCCTTTGAGTAACAACAACTCTTAATAACACTGCACAATCATAAAATTTAACTAGTAACTCTTTTCTAGGGCTCTATTACACCAACATTTAGCTAGGCTAGCACTTTGGAATAGGTAGAGAGATACACTCTCCAAATCACAAAAAACGCAATAGCATCTTGTATTAAGGAGTGTTAAATTCCATTTACAACATCTTGTCCTGGGAAGCCCTTCTCACACAAGGGTCAAACACAAGGTCGCATTGATATTGACAGAGTTACTCACCCTGCTTTGTTGATGTCAGTGTAGAGATTGCACGTATTATGGGGGTCACTCGGAGGTATACCCACAATGATGAGTGGAAGCCTTTTGAGTTGATTTTGGGCTAGATACCCTACCGTTGCATGTGGATCGGACTGTCGACTGTCCCCCCAGGATTTATTATTGTCGGTGGTAACCTTAGTAGCCTATCTTTCTAGGGTCTTACACAAGGTGACTGTGAAGGGGAAAGTCTTCACGGTACCTGGAATCGACGTTGGCCAAAATCACTCGGGCTCCTTGGATGGTATACCCACGATTATGTGTGGGAGCTTGCACTAGGGTGTAAGTCCATTAAGCAGGTCGTCAGCGTAAATTTTCCACCCTATCCCAGCCCCTTCTCGTCTCGTTGTTGTGACGTTGGATTTCATCACCAACTAGTGACTTCGGAATTAGAAGGTCTTGTTTTCTTGGTGTTGCTTCCTAGATTTTGTTTACTATCATGTGCTCGTTGTTTACCAAAGTTTACCAAAGTTTTCTTTGTAAGTTTGTCGCTCGTTTACAATAGCTCCTCCATGTCGTTCATGTAGAATGCAGGGCTTATCTCTAGAGCATCTGGAAGGTTCTCAACCCTTGCCTACAAGTGAGGGATCTCCTCCACAGAGTGTAGTCCAAGCCATCACCACGCCACAAGTGAAATGAACTGACTCTCTAGAACATTTCTAAATTACTAATACTCGAGAGGAATTTTGACTTCGCCCTGATTCTGAGCGACCGTTTATGCAACTAAATTCTTCCGGAGACTTAGTTGTTACATCTTCTGGATCACCAGTTGGACCCTTTCCAGTCATAGAAGTCCAAGATCTTTTTTGGTCTACGGGTGTTTTTCGATGGGACCTTTTTGGTCCATGCTCACCTGTGATTTCTGAAATCACCCCACCTGTGATTTTTGAAATCTCTAGTCCAGAGACAGTACCGTTTACTACCTCCTATCACTTTACTGTCCCTACCAAAATGGCCCATCACACATATACTACGAGTGTTCACACCGGATTTACCGTGGTTAGTCTCACTCCCATCAGTACACTGTGTATGCCCAATGTCACTCCGACACTACCACCCAGATACCGTGCATTGAATGCTTCCATTCCCACTCCTGCGCAAACTCCATTCGGCTCTCCTTGTGGTCCTTCTTCTTCTGGGAACTCTCTTCCCGGTTTTATTATGACACTCCCTCAATTTCCTTTTGGAGGACCTTCCTCGTCTTCTACTGGCAGTCTTAATCCAAGTGGCACTATTCCGTCATTCACACCAAATTACCAGATTCCCGTTGGTGGACAATTTCACCAAGGTGGTATGACTCAACCCCCTCTCAGTGGGAAAATTCCTATTGGAACACAAATTCCTATTGGAACACAAATTCCAAATTGAACACAACCCCCAATTGGAATGCTACCCCCAATTGGAACACCACCTTCGATGGGAGGACCGACCCCACCTTTTGGACAAAACATACCTCCTTCCTTGGCCCAGTACTAGAATCAGTTGATACAACATCCTCCTCAATGTACTGGGGGGCAGCAGTTTCCAGCTGCGTCCGTAATACCGCCTAATATGGGCCAACCATATCCAGGTTCGTTCAATCCTATTTGGGGCTTGACTGCTCAAACTCACGTCCCTTTTCCAGGGTACAATCCCATGAGTTACTATCCTCTTCAACCACCACCGAATTTGCCTGGGTCTTCACATTATATGCAGATTGCTTATTGTCCTACCTGTTTGCCGACGGGGCTTCCTCCCCAAAGCCACCAGTACCCACAGGTGAATCGACAGTTACCCTTTATCGCCACTTTGGATCTTCCGGATTTGTTAAGTATTTTAAATGATCCAATTCGTCACTCTCCCCAATGGCCTGCTATACCAGCCAAGCTACCATCGAACATTCCTAAATTCGATGACAAAGTGGGAGAGGACCTGAACAATCACGTTATGAATTTTCACCTCTAGTGCTCATCCAACTCGTTGATGGATGACTATATTCGTTTACATATTTTTCAACGAACCCTCACAGGTTCTGCTGCAAAGTGGTATATAGAATTGCCACGAGGTTTCATCTCTCACTTCAACACCCTAGCTATGGCTTTCCTCACACACTACCAGTTACCGATTCGTTATGACATGGGGACCGAGATTTTGACTTCTTTCAAACAAAACAAAGCCACTCATATATCCGATCACATTCATGAGTGGCGATGGAGACGACATCTCATTAAACTTGAACTCCCAGATCGGTTGCTGGCAGAATGGTTCACAAAATCATTTGTGAACGACATCAGTTGTGACATCGCCATGGGTGGAGTAGTCACGAAAGAGCAGGCCATAAGTCGTGCTCAATATCTTGACCTTGTTTATTTGCAAATGGGTACCCTCTACAATTTACTACCTGAATTACCTTGTCCATCCACTTCCGCCACTTCAACTACTCCAGCTGCTTCGCATGCAACAGACAGTGTGATTGGCACTTTCCAGGCCCAACCACATTCCACCTCAAGCGCAAACCCCAAACCTGCTTCTTCTAATTTTCAAAATTATCTGTCTCCTGCGCCTCCCACTAGCAAGACTTCTGAGGTAAATGCTTCTCAATCTACCCCAGCCGGTAAAAACAAATCTTAAAAGGGAAGGGGTAAGAATAAGGAGGACAAAAATACTTCTCAAGCAGATCAAACCAAAACTACCCCTGTTGATGACCAGGATAAGCACAAACCACGCTACCCTTGTCTTATTTGTGGTGATGATATCTACACGAAGGATTGTCCACGACGTGTTGAGGTCACTAAGTTCCTTCAAGGGGCTCCAAAACCACCTGCTCTAGCCGTTTTGTCCCAACCCTTCCTGTGTCAACAATAGGCTCAGTTGGTCATTCATGACCAACCCTCATCTTCTACTACATCTTATGTATTGATGTGTACTGGTAATTCCAAACAAAATGACATCGCACTCACCACTCGAGCCAAAGATTATTCTCCCTCGAAAGTGAAGGTTGATGATCTACCGCCTTCCTCAGTACAACCCTCTCCCATGACTCCACCTACCAATGGTCCTCTTCATATCGAACGACTGAGCCTTGACACAGTTCTTTGACCCCCCCCAAATGGCATCGTTCAGAAATCAACTTTCAATCCTCATGTTCGTGCTGCCCAAAACTACAACATTGTCAAAGATCTGGTCCAAGCACCTTCTGCGATGTCATCCCTCGAAGTCCTTCAAAGTTGTCCCACACAACGGAAGGCACTGTTGAAAGCTACTGGTGGAATCGACCCGACGGATTTGAATTTAATAATCTTTGACTTGGAAGATCACATTCCAAGGTTACCCCCTCAACTCACATTCCAGATCCAAGTGATTGTCTCTGACAAAAACATTTGTCGAACCGTTATCGACGAGGGTGCCTCGACGTGTGTCATGTCTCTTACTTGCTGGAAATCCATTGGCTCTCCCCCTTTGCACGAATCCTAGAACACTCTCAAATCCTTCAATGGCTCTGGTTTTAAGCCCTACGGTGTCCTTCCTTCATTTCCTATCACGTTAGAAGGCAAAACGGTCCAAGTTGAAGTGGAAGTCTTTGACGCTCCTCTTGATTACAATCTTCTGCTTGGCCGCAACTGGATTGATTCCATGCACGTAGTTGTGTTGACCCTTTTTCGAGTGGTACATTTTCCACATCAAGGGAAGGTCGTCACTGTCGACCAATTAGCCTTCTTTAACATCAATACCCATAATGGCAATGTACCGTTCATCACTAAAACTCTGTCGGGTTATGAGAACATCGGTGTAGGCCTTATAAAAGACTCTTCATTAATGGATACTTTCCCCATTCCACTGCCCGATGTTCCATGCTCGTTCATTGCTTCAATCAACATGATCTCCACCTCGATTCATGAACTTCCTGTGTCTCACGACCCCTGGATAGTACATGACCCTGGAGATTATTTTCCTTATGACGATGAAATGTCGTTAAGTCCGGTTGAATCTGCCTATCAGGCCATTCAATCAACAACACCTTCTACCCCCTCTCTTGGTGAGTTATCTCCAAATCCTTTCCGTGTCATTTTTTCCATTGATGAGATGATCATTTCTGTCATGGAGAACACCCCTTGGGACGATGGACATCATCGTTCCATCCTCTTTCTGGAGAAGCATACCATTGAGGACTACCAACGGATTTCGACCCCGTCGACCGTTGTTGTCATCTCAACCAATCTCAGATCCACACACGATGTGTTTTCTGAAGGGAACCTAAGCAATATCTCACCCACTATTCTCCTCGACATATCCGTCAAACCTGGAATCGTCGAAAATGTCCATATCGGAGCTTCGTGTTCCCCTGACGAATCGTCACCTATATGTCCCTTTTCAAAGAGTTTCGTGACAAATTCGCCTGGAGCTACGAAGAAATGTCAGGTATCGACCCTGAGATTGTGATACATGAGATCAAGACATACCCCGACGCTAAACCCGTCCGACAACGCCTTCGTACAGTTCACCCATGTAAAGCGGTTGCTATCAAGCTCAAAGTCGAGAAACTTCTTAAAGTCGGCTTTATTTATCTGGTGGATCTCACTGACTAGGTTTCCAATCTTGTCCCAAATGACAAGAAACAAGGCACAATTCGTGTATGCATTCATTATAGGGATATCAATAAAGCTTGTCCCAAAGACAATTTTCCTACCGCCTTCATCGATCAGATTATCGACGATTGCGTCGGAAGTGAAATCTTCTCTCTCATGGATGGTTTCTCCAGGTATAATCAAATCAAAATTGTTCCCGAGTATCAACATAAGACTACTTTTATTTGTCCTTGGGGTACTTTTGCCTATCAAAAACTTCCTTTCGGTCTCAAGAATGCTGGTGCCACTTTTCAACGCATTATGTCTTATTCTTTCCATGATATCAAGCACATCGTTCAACCATATCTGGACGATTTACCTGCTCACTCAATCTGTCGAGTCGATCACCCCACCCACCTCTGAGCCATTTTCGTTCGCTATCGGTTCTAATGTATATGTTTGAATCCTCATAAGTGTGTTTTCTGCGTGGAATCCGGCCGCCTTCTAGGTTTTATCGTTTCACGTCAAGGGATCCGGGTGGATCCTTTAAAGGTTTAGGCGATCCTCAATATTCCTCCTCCTTTTACACTTCGCCAGTTACAAAGTTTGCAGAGGAAAGAAAACTTTCTTCGTCATTTTATCCCAAATTACATCGAGATCACACGTGGATTTACGTGGCTACTTAAAAGGGGTCTGAGTTCGTATGGGATAACATCGCTAACAATGCTTTTGAAGCTTTAAAATTGTCCCTAACACGTGCTCCGCTTCTCTTTCCCCCTGATTACAGTCGCGATTATTTCCTTTACCTTGTTGCCTCAGATTACACCATTGGTATGGTTCTCATCCAAGAGGATGATGCTAACGATGAACATGCTATTTACTACTTGAGTCAAAGTCTAATGCCTACTGAAATCAAGTATTTACATGTCGAAAGACTGGCCTTGGCTGCCATTCAAGCCGTCCAACGCTTCCGGCACTATATCCTCTCGTGCAAAACTACAGTGATTTCTATCTACAACCCTATGCAACACATTCTCACATGCCAATTACTAGGGGGAAAATACTCCAAATGGATTGTGATACTCTAGGAGTTTGACTTGGAATTCGAACGCGCCAAGTTTAAGAAGTCCTTAGTATTCGCTCAGTTCATATGCGACTTTCCCTATTCTGAAATGGAAAATGTAGCAGCTGATTCATTACCTGATGAATCCCTTTTCCTCATCAACACTGATGATCTTTGGTATGGAGATATATTTATATATCTCCAAACCCATACTTTTCTGCCAACTTTGTCTAGTACTGACCGACGTCGAATACGCTATCAAGCTCGTCAATATATTATCCTCGGGGATACTCTTTATCGTCGGGGAATTGAATCTGTTTTTCGACGCTGCCTCACGTTTGACGAGGCCAAGAGAGCTCTGAATGACTGCCATTCTGGAGCCTATGGTGTTCATATGTATGGGTATGCTACTACCCAAAAGATCTTACGCGCAGGGTATTTTTGGCCTTCTTTATTTAACGACTGCATAATCGTCATTCAAAAATGCCATGCTTGCCAGACCTATTATAACAAGCTACATTCGCATCCCAGTCCTCTTCACCCTGTGGTCTCTGTTGGTCCCTTTGTGAAATGGGGCATCGATTTCATGACATGTCACCCCCACTCGGTCGAGGGGCATGGGTACATCATTGTAGCCATAGATTACTTTACGAAATGGGCCGAGGCGATGCCGACATTTGACAACACTGGAAAGACTGCAACATTATTCATTTTTAATCACATCATAGATCGTTTTGGTGTTCCCCAAGCTATCATCACTGATCATGGTAGCCACTTCAGAAACTTCATGATGTCCGAACTTACTGGAAAGTTGGGTCTTTACCACGAAAACTCAACACCCTATTATCCACAAGACAACGGCCAAGTCGAAGCAATTAACAAAGTTCTCATAACTATGCTCCAACGAATGATAAGGATTCACAAAACAAGTTGGCACACAATGTTTTTTTCATCATTTTGGTCTTACCGGACATCCGTCAAGTCCGCTACTGGGTTTACACCTTTCCGGTTAGTCTATGATTTGGAAGCAATTCTCCCGATTGAATGCGAGATACCCTCTTTAAAACTAGTTGTTGAACTCCTACCCAGCACTTCTGCTGAGGAGGAATGTCTATTGTATCTTATGCGATTAGACGAAACTTGATGCGATTCCACCTTAGTCATAGAAGCTAAGAAAAAACGTGTCAAGGCCCAATACGACAAACATGTCAAGCCTTGCATTTTCTCCGAAGGAGACCTCGTTCTCCTCTATGATCAAGATCAAGATATGCTAGGAGCTAGAAAATTCGAAGCCATGTGGTGAGGTCCTTATATTGTTCGACGAGTTTTGGAAAAAGGAGCTTATGAGTTAGTAGATTCCGATGGTATCCCTTTGAGTGATTAGACAGACATTTGGATCGTTTATAAATCAATCACATCAATTTTCACACAACACAAGATAAACTGGTAGAAGCCGTCTGTATATATAACGATCAAAAGATCTTTTTACAAAAAGTTTTTTGTCCGAAGACCAAAATGTAAAAATCTGAAGCTCATGGCTTCTACAAAATGACATCATGGGTGACGTTCACGGTAACACACGACTGCCTGGGCAACCCTACGGAGCAGTCGACCTATGGACTCTGACACTCCTACTCTATGATGCTGATAAGATCGTGGAACCTCTCCAAGAGGCATGTCTGGAATATCTGCTATCAAACCCTCTAGGTTTTGTTCCACTGCTTGATAATCCTTGGCATCCCATTGTGGCACTGGTACTACCTCTCCTCGTCCTGAATGGGAGAAGTACCAGGAGGTCGGTAAGGTCCCACATCTGTGTCATCAAAAACGAATTTTGTATTTAGTCTTTGGACGAACATATAAAAAATATTTGCATATGATAAAAATTCACAAAAACATTTAAAAAGGAAAAATGTGTACTTCTTACCAAGTTCCCCCCACTGAGCATCCTCGGGCCAGACTATGTCTGGATCTCCTCGGAAATCCAACCTGACATAAGCATAATTGTCGACCATCAACATCTGTGGTCGGAGCCAGTCGAAGAAGGTATCATCATACTTGATAATTGGTCCAGCTATGTGCCGGGCCATCAGCTGACACCATCTCAACATTCTTGGATCGGTGGGAGCTGGAAAATTCCACTCAACCTGTAGTCTCAGTAATGGAATCCTCTCGAGAAAGAAGGACACCAACAAAGATCCGTACATGAATTGCTTTAGGTTGCCTTGTCTGCATTTTTTCAACTGCTTTTTCATACTATGAAGCATAGCATCTTCCCAGTTAAAAACCCGAGGTTCGGTACACTCTATCGCATACTGAAAGTAACTTTGTAGCACCATGTGTGGAGCGGAGCTCCCAGCCATTCAAGTAATGGTGAACAAGATAGTACAGAGGGTCAAATCCCGTACTCCAAAAATAACTACTTTCTCTTTCTTTCTCTCTACCTCGGGAACACAGTGTAAGCGACAGTACTCACTCATGGGCAGCCCACCACCTCTGCTACCAGTCAAGTTCACGTGGTACCCATGCCGTGACAGTCCAGTCAAGAAGTAAATGTCCTCAATATCTAAGGACAATGTGTGGACCCCTACATGAAATACCTGCTGATCGAGATCCCACATATGCACAAGGTACTCTAATAACCTGATTTGGGCCCTCATGCCCGGGATACGAAAGTACTTTAGAAGACCACAGTTTCTCAAAGTCACAATAGTAGGTGGATGATTTCTAGAAATGGCATTGTCTTCTTTGTGCTCCCTTTCACACCATTCCAGAATGATTTTGATGGCCAAATACCTGCATAAGAAGCACACAAAGAAGATTAATAACTCTACTCACAATTTGGTTGTCTTTCATTGAGAAAAACTTCAATTTTTTTTTATCCTTTGCGGTTCTCGCAGGTTCCCTTTAGGCACAGTGCGAGAACCTCGCAGGCTACTGTGGGCTCACCTGCGAGAATGAACCATTCTCGCAGGTCCCATGTAGCCCACTTGCGAGAATGGCTGAGTGCAAGAATGGCTCACAAAACCAACTCAAAAATGTGTTTTTACCAATGAAAATGAAAATTTAAACCATGAAAGAGTAGAGGACAAAGAGCCTACCTCACTATTGCTGACGGATCGTCGAATGGATGCTCATAAATATCGCAATCTGACGCTGAACTTCGAGGGTAAAAAGAGGGGTTTTGGGGCTCAAATAGTGGAAAAGTGAAAATGATATGGTAAAAAGAGTTTTATTTCTTTATATTGACTTTTACCATGTTATTTAATTTTTAATAATTGTTTATTTATTAAAACCTAAACCCTAATGCCCTTTTGAGTGTAACTTTTGCAGGCGTAACGACTTCGATGGTCATGTACAGGCATGCGGACATATTTTTTCTTCTTCATCGCATGTTTTGTTTGTTTTTTATGGTTTTTGTATAAAACCTCGAGCTGGGTCTTTTTCCGTTCTCACGCTCGAAAATACATGAGAACGTGATCGAGCATACTTTTATCACTTTTTCGAGCTCAACAAGGTTATACGAAAAAGGAACCCCCCTGGAGTCCTCTTTAAGCTCTCTCTAGACTCTCTAAACATGAAAAGATAACCGAGCGATCTTGCTATTTTCACGCTCGATAAAGTATTTGAAGAAAGCGTCCGGTGAGCGATAATTTATCTCTTTTTCGGTCTCATCGGACTAGTTTATGAAAAAGGAACTGAGAGAGAGTTCTCTTTTAAGTGTTTTTCCAGACTCTATAATCATGAAAAAAATTCGAGTTTTCTATCTTTAGACTTGTTAAACAAACATCGACAGACTCGTAATGGGACCAAACCACTCCTTCTTATGGTTCGTTAAACATACTCCAAAGGACTTATCCGAAGGATAAGCTTATATCAACAAGCATATGTTATCCTTCTCAAGATTGTGTAAAAATAAAGAGGTACTCGCCAAAAATGGTGGGGGAAAATTTGGGAAAGGGATATGTTATAATCTTCATTTTAATTGGCAGTAAGTGTCGCTCTTGAACATGACACCCCCTATTCATTATTTGAAGCTGGTTTGGGAAATCCATTTGTCTCTCAGTCGATTTGCTACAAGGTCATTTCCTGTGTCGTCTTTGAGTCAATGCTGCCAAATCATTGGTCGTGTCGTTCATATGTTAAAGAGAAGTTCATTTGAAACCTCTATTGAGTCGGCCATCTGTAGTTGTCCATTCTCTTCGTGTCGGCCTTCCCTGTGTCCAGTTCAACTTACATCATACTCTGTTTCACCTTCAAAATATGTTACTCATTTCATATCATTGTTGGGGGATACATCAAGGCCCTCCTGTGATGAGTTTTGTTCCATCGACTTCAACTCATTATCCGGAAACAAGACTTAGAAATTCTTTGGTAACTTGGAACTTGCATGCCTCAATGGCAGGTTTCCTCGCTTTCGACAATGAGTTTACATCATTGACCCCTGATCGAAAGATTCCATCAGATGTTCGACTTCAACTCATTCATTCACATTCAAAGGATTGTACTAGAGTACCTTGGGAGTCATTGAAATTAATGGTGATTTCCCTCGCACTTGTTAATGGTTTCATCAATGACAGGTAATCAAGTGGTTTCTACCATGTTCAACTTTGACACATGTAATCACATGGTTAGATTCGTACTTTTGGGCGATGAGATTGAAGACCCTGGATATCATCTCTTTGTCCAGGTTGCGATGGAGTATGTATAATCTACGACACATAGATCCACTGTGTATGTCTCGTGGCTATGTCGTCTCAATTTGATTTTTCTCGCAAAACAGTGTCTTCTTGGTGGCTATGCTATATTTTGACGGCATGGATCCACAGTGTATGATTGGTGGCCATGACCTATGTCTACAATGTCATCCATCTGTGATCTGAGTATGGGAATTCCTACCTCATAATTAATATATATGATATTCTGCAGATGCTTCGTTGTTCACAAGTTTCCGATTAGGTGCACTCCTGGTTTCCGACACACACATGTAGCTTACAAAGTCTTTCGGCTGTCACTGATTCCATCCTCATACTTTGGGGGGCATTCTGTTACCCATGATTTTGGTCATCATGATGGTGTACTCAGGCTCCTCATAAGAACTTTCTCCTGAGAAAATAGACATTCATCTCTTCCCAAAAAACATACTTTTGAAGAGAGTTCACAGGTTGCTAATATACCAGGGTGCGAGAATGACCCATTCTCGTAGGCTGCCTTAAGATAGGGTGCCTTAAGATAGAAGAATGGGTTGGCATTCGAATGGTTATCCTTGTACTGGATTCCCTAATATTGTGGGATTATTCTTATCCAAGTAACCATCTCATTCTCTCCTATATATGGAGGGAATTGTCATGGAAAAGGTTAAGCAAGATTCATTGGAGAATTGGTGAAAGAATTGTGTGAAGGACTTAGCTTGAACAGGAGCTTGGAGACTCTAGAAGGTCTATCAAGAGGATTTGATCTTCTTCATACAAGGATTGAGAAAGTGTGTGTGTTGGAGCTAAGAGCCACTGAAAGGGAGCTTGCGACATCAAGGCGATTAGGTTGTAATGTTCTACTTTCAATTAACATAATACAGTGGCATGTCCTTTTCCCATAAAGCTATTCTCACTTTATTGTGTAACTCCTTGATCATACACATAAGTTGACAGTTGAATATATTTTTCTATCTTCACTTTGGTTTCTTTGTGTTGTTTTGGTCTTGACTTCACGAGAGCACCGTAGCGAAGCAAGAGCAATAGAGACCTAAGAAGCGATACAAAGGTATGTTACTTGTTCCTCCCTACTAGCGAATTCAATGGTCAAAACTTAGAGAAAGAGTCATGTCCTATCCTGTTTTGTTCTAGATCCAGGTGGATCTAGGGAGATCTGTTAGTGTCCGCACCTACCAATTAGTCTGATAACACCTAATAGCCTTGTGAGCATGGTTTTTCACTGATATCACCACTTCAAAGTCTGAATGATGGGGTGTGGGTGTTCTTTTTTCTTTTTGTCGCATATATGACTACTTTTTAGGTTTTTTTAAGAAAAACCTCGAGCTCAGTCTTCATTTGTTCTCATGCTCGAAAATACATGAGAACGTAACCGAGTATACTTTTCTCATCTTTTCGTACTCGTCATGGTAACATGAAAATGACGAACGCAAAGGAGTATCCTTTAAGCTCTTTTCTCGCTCCATAAAAACAAAAAGATAGCCGAGCGACCTTGTTCTGTTCACGCTCGTAAAAGTATTTGAACAAAATGTTCGATGGGCGATAGTTTATCACTTTTTCATTCCTGTCGAACTATTTTATGAAAAAGGAATGGAGAGAGTTCTCTTTAAGTGTTTTTTAGACTCTCAAAACATGAAAAACCCCCGAGTTTTCTATCCTTGGACTCATTAAACAAGCATCGAAAGACCCGCAATGGGATCGAACCACTCCTTTCTAGGGTTTGTTAAATATACTCTGAGGGACTCATTTGAAGGATGAGATTACATCAACAAGCATATGTTATCCTCCTCAAGCTTGTGTAAAAATAAAGAGGTACTCGCCAGAAATGGTGGGGGAAATTTTGGGAAAGGGATGTGTTTTGGTATTCATATTAATGGTTGTAAGCATCGCTCTTGAACATGACACCCCCTATTCATCATTTGAAGCCAGTTTGGGAAATATGTTTGTCTCTCGTTCGACTTGCTACAAGGTCATATCTTGGGTCATCTTCGAGTCAATGCTACCAATTCCTTGGTCATGTCGTTCATATGTTCAAGAGAAGTTCACACAATCCCTCTATTGAGTTGGCCATCTACAGTTGTCCATTCTTACTATGTCGGCCTTCCCTGTGTCCATTTCAACCTGTATTCATACTCTGTTTCACCCTCAAAATCTATTACTTATTTCATTTCATTGATGGGGGATACATCAAGGCCCTCCTGTGACGAGTCTTGTTTCGTTGACTCCAACTCATTATCCAGAAATGAGACTTAGAAATCATTTAGTACCTTAGAACCTACATGCCTTAATGGTAGGTCTCTTCACTTTTGATAGGGGTTCACATCATTGATCCCTGATTGAGAGATTTCATCGAGTGCTTGACTTCAACTCATGTATTCTCATTCATTCAGATTGTAATTTGGTACCTGGGGAGTCATTGACATCAATGGTGATTTCCCTCGCAGTTGTTAACGGTTTCATCAATGACCGGTAATCAAGTGGTTTCTACCATGCTCGACTTCAACACATGTAATTGCATGGATAGATTCATACTTTTAGGTGACGAGATTGAAGACCTTGGGTCTCATATTTTATATCCACACTATGATGGAGTATGTATGATTTGTATCAGCACATAGATCCACTTTGTATGTCATGTGGCTATGTCATCTTAATTTAAGTCTTCTCGCATAGATCCACAGTGTATTCCTGGTGGCTATGCAACATTTTGACGGCGTGGATCCATGGTGTATGAATGGTGGCCATGACCTACATGTGTGATCTAAGTATGGGAATGCCTACCTCAGAACTGGTATTATATTCTGCAAATGCTTGGTTGATTGCAGGTTTCCAATTAGGTGCGCTCCTGATTTCTGACACACACAAGCAATTTACAAAGTATTTCGGTTGTCACAGATTTTGGCCTTATACTTTGGGGGGCATTCTGTTACACATTATTTTGGTCACTCTAGTGATGTATCAACAATGATGTATTTAGGCTCCCAACAAGGACTTTTTGCCTGAGAAAAATGGCTCATGTCTTCTTCCAAAAACATATTTTTAAAATGAGTTCACAGGTTGCCTATGGTGTAGGCTATGAAAATGCCTCATTCTCACAGGCCACTGACACTTAGGGTGCGACCTGTTCGTAGACTACTCCATATATAGGATGCAAACCTATTTTTAAGCTTGGAAAGGAGAAGAGGACCTGAAGGTTCTAGAAGGTAATCTTCTAGAAAATGAGTTGGCATTCACATGGTTGTTATTCTACTGACTTCTCAGATATGGTGGGATCATCCTCATCCATTTAACCATCTCTCCTTCTCCTATATATTGAATGGTTTCTCATGAAAAAGGTTAAGCAAGATTGAATGAAGAATTGGTGAAAGAATTGTGTGAAGAACCCTGCTTGGATAGAGGCTTGAAGACTTTATTTTGTCTATCAAGAGGTATTGAATCTTATTCATGCAAGTACAGAGAAAGTGTGTGTGTTGGAACCAAGGTTCACTGAAAGGAAGCTCGCAACATCAAGGAGATCAGGTTGTATCTTCTACTTTCATTTAATATGATACAATGGCATGCCCCTTTCCCATAAAGTCACTTTTAATTTATTGGGTAACTCCTTGATCATATGCATAGGTTGACATTGAACATACTTTATTGTTTTCACTTTGGTTGGTTTGTGTTGTCTTGGACCTGACCTCATAAGAGCACCAGAGTGAAGCAGGAACAACAAAGACCTAAGGAAGCGATACACAGGTATGTCACTCGTTTCTTCTTATTAGTAGATTCAATGATCACAACTTAGGGAAAGAGTCATGTTATGTCCTGTTTTGTTCTAGATCCAGGTGGATCTAAGGAGATCAGTTAGTGTCCACACCTACTGATTAGTCCGATAACAACACTCCTTGCACTGGCTACAAAACTTCCAATGTTTTGTTGTGCACTCCTTGCATAGCCTAAAGAACCCAGAAACAATTCCAGCAAACTCACATATAGAGAATTCTATCTATCCCTGCAGATGGAACCTATCATATACATCTACATCATACATCCATAAAACACACAGATGACATTCATTCAAATGCATACACACATAGAATACTCATAGGCAGGAAAAACTGATTTGTATTAATCTTAGAATGTCTGTATAATGTTTAAAAAAGCTTGACTGCAACACAGTCTCACTTCCCTCCTCTCTTGAGCTCTCTACTCGCTCATTTCCTCTACATGATAGATCTCTCTGACATTTTCTCCTCTATTGTTCTTGATCTAATGAAATCTGATACAAATAACTTTTACAAAAGAGGGGCTCCTCGAGCCTTTCCCTCCATCTACCTACTCTCATTAATTAAACCAAATTACATTCAATGCCTATCTAGTCTGAATCAAATATAGATATTCATCAGCCTGTCATCCATTAAAGGTGACATCATCTCTTGCCTGCACAAAGGCATCGATTTGGATCTTCCATCCTTACAACATTTAGTTGCATTTAATTACAATATAAATTTTGAAGGTGTGGGGAAAAATGAGAGGGCTGGCACCTCTCCCCTCCTTGAATGCGTGATGATGTGCTGTCTAGCTGGTGTGTTGCTGAGGTGGAGTGATGCTCCTGCATCATACTCCACTGCTGTGAAAAATTCATGAGCTCTTGATCATGAGCTTCCCAACTCTGTTGAAATCCTCCTGGATCCCAAACTCTCTTCTGGAGCTGTCCATATGCTCCATTGTTTTACTGGTGCTGCTTCCCTATTGGTATGGCAGGTTTCCCTCTGTTCAACTTCCTCCTACTGTCAATGTCCTCTGCTTACCTCAATATCAACCTCCTTATCTCCTCTATCACCTTGTTCAGCTACTCCAATGGTTGGTTCTCCTTATGAAGTCTTCTCGGCTGCAACTCTTCCTCCTGATACATATCAAAGGGAATATCATCCTGATCCCCCAGGTTGTTTTCTTCTTCTTTGGCATTAAATTTCCACCTTGCTACAAACTCCAGTTCCGTAGTCTCATTACTGGGCTGCTGCTCAGCTTCCTCCTCTGACAGATTTGCTTCTGCCAGTTCTCCTACTAGTTCAACCCCAGCTTCCTCCAGCTGCTCCTCATGCTGGTGTAATCCTTCATTTGATTCCAACTTAGCCTGTTGGATGTGTTGGCTTTGCACTATCACCCTTCTCTCCAGGTCTTCCAACTCTTCATACAAATCAATAAAATCCATGCTGTCTGCTTCCTCTTCTACTACAAACTCTAGTGTTGCAGTCCTCTCCTGTTCAACTTTCTGGCTGAAAATTTTGAGCAATTATGTTGAATGCTCTTCTCCTTCTTCTCGGGAAAACATTAGTGTCTTCTCCTTATCCTCTTTGACGATATTTGCTGGCTGTCTTTTTTTTGATGCACTTGCAACATTTTTGCTAGCCTCTTCTTGGATGTTTGGCAGGAATATTTCAATTCCCCCAATGACCAAGATACTCCTCTGATCTTCCTCCTGGAAGGTGAAAGTATTTAAATTACCATCATTTTCATTCACATGGTTTACAAACCCACATGAATCTTCACCTATCAACACTCCTTGTTGGTGTGAACTGTCAACAGAGTCCATGAGTCTCTCAGACAGTCTCATCTCTTTCCCCTTGCCCACCTGGAAATTTGGAGTTTCTTCTTTGCCTACCTAGAAGTCTACGAGATCAACTGATCTCATCCCATTTCCCACCTGGAAACTTGAAATCTCACTGATTCTCTCCTTGTAGTCTATGAGATCCTCAATTGATCTCATCTCCTCCTCATCACTGAGGTTTCTTCCAATTTATGGTCCACAAATGTAGACCATGTCCTTTGTGTCACTGAGGTTTTCAACATCCCTCAACCACTTCCTCAACTCTTGTTTCTACCTTCTGGCCAACAACTTCTGGATGAGACACTTAAATTTCCTCTTCAAGGGCCATTCATATGCCCAATGTACCTTTGCTTCTTGCTACATCCTCAATGTCAGATGCTCCATTATGGCTCTAATCTCGCTGAGCTCTTTCTCCACTTCAACTTTTCTTTTCTGCTGGTAGTCCTTTCCTTGACCACACCTATGGATTTCAGTAGCCATTTTCACCTTCTACCCGCCCTCCTGGCAAGTCCGCTGTTCACTCTACAACCAAGAGCATCTTCATCTTCTCCTACATCTCACCTGGCTGTTCAATTTGCTGCACACCTTGCAACAATCATGCACATAGCATCAACACTCTGCCTTTCTTCACCTTTTCACCTTTTCCTACAATATGCAGACAAAATTCGGCTTTGATACCACTTGATGTAGACGCTCCACCTCAGCGGGGTCTATGTGACTTCCTGGTATATGGATCTTCAATTCTATAAGAT
>CBVK0100329714.1:0-26126 GCA_900067695.1 Picea abies
TAGTGACTACATATATATCAGTGATTTCTCCATATTTATGTGCCAATGTGTTTATCTGATGTTGTTGTTGCTTTATATGTTTAAAATTTTGAAAAAAATAAATATATTTTGTATTTTTTAATGTTTGTCGTGGTTTTTCGATTTTTTGCCGACTTTTGCCGAAACAATTTTTTCCAGACCCTCGCCGACTTTTTGCAGATGCCAACTTAATCAACACTGATTTATACCACTCCACTAGGGTTAGGCACCAGACACAAGGAGGAGGATAGGCCAACGTTACCCTAAATTATAATAAATATAATAAGGTGCAATAATGGTGTAACTACCCACAAGTCAGCCTAATAAGAGCCTCAACTAATCACAAAGTGGGCTGGTACGTGGCCACAAGTGAAAATTAGCCAAAATATCTCAACAGCCATGTAAGTGGCAATTACAACTACACTACAATTACATTTACTATTTGGAACAAATGATGAGTCCTAAATTAAAATGTTTATCAAAATATGGGATTAGACTTTAGCCCTCAACTGAACAATTGCATTAAAAAAGGTTTAAATATAATTAAAAACAAAATAAATGCCACCACTTTATGATATGGGATATATAAGCATTACTCAATAATAACACATGGCATCGGACAACTAGCATTTCAACATGCATATATTCCATAGAAGGACCTGATTTGGAATAATTCCATATACATTTTAAATTGTTCATCTACAAGTATGTTGTCAGTGATAGACTCCAAACATATTGTTCCAACTCTGTGGCCCATCTTAAAATCTTTCAAAAACTTTTGAGCATTCATAAGCCTAGCAAGTGTTCTTGAAAAAAGCCTCCTTACTAATTTCAATGAAGCTAGTGACAATAGGAAAAGTGGCTTGAAGAATGTATCTCCTCCCAGGTTTGCCAAGCAGAGTATCTTTCTTAACCCTGATATATATAAGCACCTCGTATATCTTTGTCCTTGATGAATCCATGCTTCCTATACAGAGTATTTTTCTTCTTTAGATCTAAAATGACAAATTCACTTCATTAAGATGGAAACCTGTCACCATTTCACTCATAACAGACCTTTGGAGGCCTACTGCCAGAAGCTCCATGCCAATATCATCAGCTCCTCCAGCAATGTTTAAAGATGGCTTAATGGTAGTAATACTATTAGCACCTATAGTTCCGGGCAGAGAGTGGATGATTTCCAGCTAATACAGTTTTTTAATATTTAGTTTCTAGGCACCTCGCCACTTACAGAACCCGTAGCAATAGGTATGACAGGGGAAATTTTCAATGCAAGTTCAACAATGTTTTCAGTTCCACAATTCTATAAATCTGTGTTCCAATATCTATGTAGCTGTGCATGTGGAACAAAAGACTCCATGGATGCAGACTTCCAATTCACCAATTTTGTTGAAAATGCATAATCAAAGATTCAAACCTGAGAAACACCCTGATCTTCAGTTTTTTTGCATTATGCTGATTTCACTCTTATTTTTGGTACCTGCCAGTATGGCAGTATTAGACTTTAGAACATATGTTATTTTTGCTATCGTGCCATGTGGCATTTTGATCTTTGGACTGTGATGCTGGTAGATAGATAGTTAATGAGGCCTATTGCCTCGAGCTAGTGCTAGTGGTGGCCTCCATATGCAGCCTACTTGCTTTTTGTACCAAACACTGTGTACATTTTGTGCTATATTAATAGAAATTTGAAAGCATTTAACAGAAAAACCCAGAGAAATATAAAACCCTAACACAGCAACCCAAATCCAAATCAGGACAGGGGGAGCCGGAGGCCTAACCCTCATATAATACACCAATCAAAATTGGGAGATTGGATCACAGCAGTTGAAATTACAACATAATTTTTGAAAACAACGTTTGAAATGGAGCTGTATGGTCTGCATCATGTTACCAGAGAGCCCAATTCAGATCAAGTGAACATAATATATCCTTCTGGCCAAGTGGGTTTGTGATTGTCAACCTTATTTTAATTCTATAATTCAGTGTTCTAATATCCATGTCACTGCGCATGTGAAACAAATGACTTCATGGATGTGGACTTTCAATTTAGTAATTTACCAATTTTGTTGAACATGCATAATCAAACCTGAGAAACAGCCTGATCTTCAGTTGTTTTCATTATGTCAATTTCAATCTTGTTTCTGGCACCTGCCAGGATGGCAGTATTAGATTTCGGGAAATATGTTATTTCTGCTATCGTGTCATGTGGCATTTTGATCTTTGGACTGTCATGCTGGTAGATAGATAACTGATGAGGCCTTTATTGCCTCAAGCTAGTGCTAGTGATGGCCTGCATATGGAGCCTGCTTTTTGTACGAAACACTGTGTTGTATGTACATTTTTGTGCTGTCTTAATTGAAATTTTGAAGCATTTAACACAAAAAACTGAGAAATATAAAACGCTAACACAGCAACCCAAATCCAAATCAGGAGAGGGAAGGCTAACTCTCGTATAATATACCAATTAAAATTGTTCATAGAAGAACCTGATTTGGAATACCTCCATATACATTTTAAATTGTTCATTTACGAGTATGTTTTCAGTGGCCGACTCCAAACATATAGTGTTACAACTCTGTGTGGCCTATCTTCCAATCTTTCTAACATTTTTCAGCTTTCATAATCCCTTCAAGTGTTCTTGAAAAAAGCCTCCTTTCTAATTTTAATGAAGGTAGCAACAATAAGCAAAGTAACTTCAAGAATGTATCTCCTTCCAGGATTGCCAGGTAGAGTATCTTGCATAATCCTGATATATTCAAGCACCTTGTATATTTCCTTGCGCTTGATGACTCCATTCCCTGTATAGAGGATTTTTCTTCCTTGTAAATGATTATCCAAAATGTTAAATTATCTTCATTAAGACAGAAACCTGTCACTATTTCACTCATGAGTCATAACCGACATTTGAAAGCCTACGGCCAGAAGCTCCATACCAATAGTTTTTAAATATCTAGTTTCTAGGGACCTGGCCACTTACAGAATCCATAGCAATAGGTATGACCGGAAAAATTCAGGGCAAGCTCGACATTATTTTCAGTTCCATAATTCTATAAATCAGTGTTCCAATATCCACGTAGCTATCTGGAAAAAATGACTTCATGGATACAAACTTCCAATTTACCAATTTTGTTGAACATGCATAATCAAACCTGAGAAACTGCCTGATCTTCATTTTTTTATTTCATTATGCTCATTTCAATCTTCTTTTTGCTACCTGCAGGCTGTCAGGATGGCAGTATTAGATTTTGGGAAATATGTTATTTTTGTTGTTGTGCTATGTGGCATTTTGATCTTTGGACTGTGATGCTGGTATATACATAGCTGATGAGGCCTTTATTGCCTTGAGCTAGTGCTAGTAGTGGCCTGCGTATGCAGCCTGCTTTTCGTACTAAGAACTTACATTTTTGCGCTGTATTAATAGAAATTTTCAAAGCGTTTAACATAGAAAACCCGAGAAATATAAAACCCTAACAGAGCAACCCAGATCCAATCAGGAGAGGGAGAGGGAAAACCCTCATATAATACACCAATCAGAATTGGGAAATTAGATCACAGCAGTTGAAATTACAACATAATTTTTGAAAACAATGTTTGAAATGGGAATCAAACTGTATGGTCTGCATCAAGTTACTGAAGAGCTCAGCTCAGATCAAATGAACACAATATGTCCGTCTGACCAAGTGGGTTTGTGATTGTCAATAAGCATTTAAATCTGAATCATTTATGATTGACACCCACGTAAGAAATCTATGAAAACCGTGGAGATAACAAGGAAGCCGAACTCATACACCAAAAATATAAATAAATCAATAAAGCAGCATTTAATTTCTGGCATTCTTGGAGGAGATCCATTAAGTAGGAGGCTTAAAAGAAGAATAAAGTGACCTTATCCGAGTTCCAGCAGTCTTCAGTCATAGCTTTGAACTTGGGCTCTCAGATATCTGCCATCACAGAGATTTCAATTTTAGTTTTTTACTTACAACATATAATGAGAAAGAGAAAAAAAAAATGATTGAAAAGGATTGCAATTACTTACAGGCTACAGTACTGATTGTCGCGTAGAAGCTGCAAATAGCGTTCTGCGGAGTAGGAATTCAAGGGACAGGCAGTCATAACGGAATGAAGATAAAGGCAAAGTCCAGAAGCCACGGAGGAGATATTGCATTGCTCGCATTGCATAAATAAGCTCAACTTATAGTTTCGAGAAAATGCCAGTAACACGCATCCGGGATGGCCGCTAAATACCCTCCTGGATTTGGATATTGATTTCGGAGGATTCTTTTTCGTTTGTTACCATTTTAAAAATAACAAAAAATCCATTCCACCACCGCCTTCAATAACAAAACAACAAACAAATTGACTGACTGACTGCCTGGACTTATTGAATGAAAGTGCACGCAACTCAACTCTAAACTCCCCCTCTTATCTCGCTTCTCCTCCCCAACATGCGGATGTCACTTTGCTGCCCTCTTTCGATTTAAATACTAGAGGGAGCTTCCGTTCTCGGACTCAAACCTTCCAGCGTCTTAAAGGAAAACAACATTCGACAAAATAAAAATACATTCCACAGATAGCACATGTCTTGTTTTCTCTCGAATCGAGCCCTAAAACAGATATCGTGTGTGAGTCTATATCTGTTTTTTGTTTATCAATAGATTTATTAGAGTAACCATCCATTTAAAAACTTAAACATGGTCAAATAAAGAATGGTTTGATGCTTATACGAAGGTGATATGGATTAAGTGTGAGATTGACTTATAGTTTTGAATTATGTTGAAATAAGTGAGATTGACGTATAGTTTTGAATTATGTTGAAATAAATTTCTTTTTTTTTTTAAATCGTTTCGTAGATTTTGTAAAATAGATTAAAAGTAAGTTTGATTTTTCTTATGTTAAAATTTGATAGGTGTATGTGTGAGTTTGAATTTTCTTTATATTAAAGTTTGATAATTGTATAAAGATTGTATATGGATTAAGTGTGATTTTGATTTTTGTTAATTGTTTGTTTTATATTGAAATTTGAGAGTGACATGAATATCATTTTTTTTTTTGCTTATGACTTGGGTTATGTGTGAGTTTGACTTTTCTTCTGTTAAAATTTGATAGGTGTATAAAGATTGTGTACATGGATTAAGTGTGATTTTGATTTTTGCTAATTGTTTGCCCTATGTTGTAATTGGAGAGTGGCTTGAATATCTTCTTCTTTTGTTTGCTTGTGAGGTGGGTTAAGTGTGAGATTAACTTTTCTTTATGTTAAAATTTCATAGGTACACAAAGATTAAGTACATGGATTAAGTGTGATTTTGAATTTTGCTAATTGTTTCAACTATGTTGAAATTTGAGAGTGGTCAAAATATCATGTTTTCTTGTTAAATGGGTTGAGTGTGAGTTTGACTTAAACTTATTATTTTTATATTGAAATTTGATAGTTGCATAAAGCTTGTATATATGTGTAAGCATTTAATATATATAAGTATTTATGAGTTGTAAAATAAAGTTAAAGTTAAGTTTTAGTTGTTGTATGATTTTTTTTATATAAAAGTTATGTAAACCTTTTTTTTTTAAATAAATAGGATGTTGAATTTCAACACTCATTTAAGGGGGTGTTATTGGTGATTTGGATAAATAATAATTTGTTATAATTTAAGGTAATATTGAAAGATGAACATCATCTTATGAGTGAATTGGAAAAACAAGACATTACTATTTAGGCAGAGCTTGTACAACTTTGAAATGAATGACGATGAATCTAAATTTTTAGAAGGGTTTAGATTATAAATGTAAATTTTGAACATATATTTTCTTCTATAAAAAGATGTCATGTAATGCAATGAGTGCTCTAAATTTTAAATGTAAATCCTAAATATGTCTTCTCTTTTATAAAGAGATTTCACCTAATCCAATAAAAATTTAAGTAAACTACACAAATTTATAATACTCATAAAAAATTAAAAAATGATCATAATATAATCACTTAAAATATTGGATTATATATATATATATATATATATTAAATATTTTATTTTTTATGTTGTTATCTCATGATTTTAAATTTTTAATGTAAAGTGCTTTAGATTATAAATGTAAATCTTGAACATGTCTTCTCTTATCTAATTTAATAAATATTAAATAAAATATATAATCATAATCAATAATACTCGTGAAAAAAGATTATAATATAATAACTTAAATATTATATACTCTATACAAGAAATTTTAAAAATATATATTTCAATCCTTTTATTATCATCCATATATAATAAATTCTAAAAATATATATTTCAATCTTTTTATTATCATCCATATCCTTAAAAAACATATTGTAATATTTATATTATTATTCATAATCTTAAATCTTTAATGTAAAATGTTTTAGATTATAAATACAATTCTTAAATATATATTTTCTTTCTAAAAAAACATCATTTAATCCAATAAATATTAAATAAACTATATAAATTTATTCATAATCAATAATACTAAATATATATAAACTCGAGTATTGATGCTTTTATAAAAAATCATTTATTTTTATTTTTATTATTATTTAATATTTTTTGATATTATAATTTTTATTATTATCTAATAACTTATAATATTTAATGTAAAATGTTATAAAACATCTATAAATAAATATTTATTAAAAAAAAATCATAATCTAAAATGTTTAAATACCTTTGCCATCCTAAAAACTTAATGATTAGAAAAAACTCCTCAACATCTTTAATGATAAGGTGTTATCAAAACATCCTCTAATAAATACTAAAAAGATGAAAATTGATAGAGATAAAAGAAAACCCAAATGTCAAGAAAGTGTTTAGGTATCCAACCATGGTCAATATAGAGATTAATTATAAATAAGGACCTTAGGATGATTAAGGAGAAACTACTCAACATCCTCCACCAAGTGTGCAAAAGGTAATTGCACTTCCTACAACTCTCAAGTTCGCGATCATGACTAAGTCAAAGCAAGTCCCAAGTCCCTATTTCGAAAGGTAAATGCCCTTCCTCCAACTCTCAAGTTGGCAATCATGACTAAGTCAAAGCAAGTCTCAAGTCCCTATTTCTGGTATAAATGTGGATTTGGTGTTTTAGTGGTATAGATAGTGAGAGCCATATTATATTAAAAACAATGATATAATTAACACTTAATTTTAGTTTTCTAAGTAATTTTGAATTTTGTATTTTTCTTATATAAAAAATAAAAAATTGTAATTAAAATAATTTTTAATTTTATATTAAAAGCAATAAAAATGAAGATAGAAATTAAGTCGTGTGGATTTTGTGAGAAGTAGTAAAGGAAAAAAATGTTACAAAACGATGTTTGGAGATTTTAAAATGATAATTGAGTGGGCCCACAGATAGAGACAAATACCAAGTCTGTATGTTTATAGACTTATTAAGGACATCACATGTCACTTACAAGGAATTGAAGCTCAGTGGAGAGGATAACAACCATTCCTCCCAACCACCCAAGCTACATTCAATGGACTTATATATACATGTGTGTGTAGATAGAAAGATTCAGCTTAACTTTTAATTTATGAAAGGATAAAAAAAATAAGATACAAATTTTTAAGTGTTTAAAAGATACCAAGTTAAGATGAATCTACTTTGGTGATGGTACACACACAAATATATATATATGAAATAATGATTAGTTATAACATAGCTCACAAGGTATCAAACAAATTCATCTAACCAATAATACCTTTCAACAAATTATTTTTCCAATTTTTAATATGATTTGATTTCTATATAATTGTTTTTACATATATAAAAATTTATGAGTAAATATATTTAGGTAACAATAATTTATTATTTACTCGGATGGGGTGACACATGGAGTGCACTTGTCAATAGTTGAGGTAGGTGCGAGGGTAGTTAAGGCTCCTCGCTGCCACCCTCCTCCCCTTGTCCAATCCTTATGCCTAACTTTCATTTCCACCAAGGCTCAGTGTGTTGCGTCTTAATGGAGACTCGGGTTCAGCTCCTTGGCACTAGTACGATATAGTGAATGGCCATTACTCCAACACTTATGGCTACCAAAGCCATCAAATCCTCTATCCTCCTACTCTTTTCGTCCTGCGGGGGGTTTTATCTTAGGTATTTGGTCGTAGTTCACTATCTAATTTTGCTTTCTTTGCTCCGCGCCTTGGCTTTCTTTCCTCCGTCTCTTGCTCGCACCACTATTGATTCCATTTTCCTTGCGCTCTTCTTAGCCATGCCTCGTGAGAGAGGTAAGTACTAGCGAGGGTCAGCTCATTACAGTCGAATCAGCAGGCACAAACACATGGGACCAACCTCTCTCGCTCTCATCCCAAGCGGCAATTCAGACCACTCACCCTCCTCTGATCAGAATTGGCATGAGGTGGCTCAACTAGAGCCCAGTCCATCAAACACAGAGGTTTTCTGGTGGAAGAGGAAATTCTGCCATATTCGTCGACGACCACCTCAGAATAACGGTCGGCCACTTGCATCATCACCCCCTTGATTTTCCTGGAGCTAGTCGAGACATGTTGCATCGTGGAAGAGGAAATCCCTCTTCAAGAGGAGCACTCTGGTAAGAATTTTGCTGCTACTATGGAAGAGGACCCTGCTAAGGATTTTGTTGCTACTAAGGATTCTGTCATTGTTAAGGATTCTGTCGTCGTTAAGGATTATGTCGCTGCTACTATGGAAGAGGACCTTGGAATAAACTAGGACGAATGTTGGAATGAAGACGACGTTGAAGAGCATGCTCACTCGGCTCCCAGCTCTTGCAGGATCACGGAAGACCCCCTGGTCTTGATCTTCGAGATGCACAAGGATTTGGTAGAGCAGCTGCACAACCAGTGCACCCTCAACAAGCACTTGGACGTCCTGTACGACTCCCTGTCAAGCGAGCCTATGAAAAGTTGATGCCCGACTTGCTGCCAGCGATTTGCCTTCAAAATTTGTCAGGATGGACGCCCGAGTTCGCCTCATGTCTAGTCATCTTATAGGTTTTTTCTCTGGTCTTAATGTTAAGTCTTTTGTGCATCACAAACTCTAGTTCTGGCTCACTAGCTAGTTGGGGCACTCGGTCCATCGCATATTCTAGTTTCCACGCTTGTGGCAGAACAGGTGGCAAGTCCCCATGTTTTTTACAGATGTATTATTAAGGTCTTTGAACAATAGTGTCGACACGTTCTGGTTTCCACTGTTGTGGCAAAACAGGTGGCATACTCTAGTGTCTACTCGGACATGTGTAATTTTTGCTAGCGCAAGGTAATACAGTACTTTTTTTATTTACAAAAAAAACAATAATTTTTTATTAATTTTTTATAAAAAAAAAATTATAATATAAGAGTAGTTTAAATATCTTACCATTTGGATTATTTATAGTTATATTTTTTTCAACCATTTAATTATTGAGATTGCACAATCCTACTGTAATAAAGATTTGAGTGAAATCATGTAACGTTTAGACTTTTTCATTGATATATACTAACATTAGTATTCTATACAAAGACACTTTATTTCTTTAGAAACAATAAAATAAGACACTAAGAAGGTTGAAAATGAAAAATAGATTCTCTTAGAATGCCCCCAAATTATATTTCAATTTAAAAAAATTTCTTCCTAACTTCCTTAGTCATCAAAATTATGGTGATCTTGAAAAGCTTATCTCAATACTTTTTAAACATATAAATACAATTTAAAAAAAATCTAAATAATCTCTTACTTTCTTAAGATACCATAAAACAATTAATCTCAATAAACATAAACATTGATCATCATCCATATTAAAAACTTCTAATATTTTTTTAACATTATAATTTTTTTAGAATAAATAAACACATAAAAATAAAAATAAAAACTTTCCAAAAAACTAAATACAACTTTTCTATCGACACGTGAATAACAAAATTGACTATGATCTAAACTTGAACGGTACTAAACTTTTTTCTATAATTAAAGGCATATGGTTAAACAAAATTGACCATAATCTAAACTTAAACATCGCTAAAAGAATGAATTAAGTCCTATACTTAAAAATGGTGAGATAGGTTGAGTTATGATATATTTTATATATTATATTTCGTGCTTATGAGTCATAATATATTTTATTAGTTATATTTCATTTATTTATGAGAGATTTACATTCAGGTCTCAAAAAATATATTTTTATAGAAATAATTAAATAAATAAAAAATATTAATAATTGTATTATTAGTCCTTGTCAAAGTAGGACTATAGCAATGAGTTTGCTATTGATTTGACATTAATTTCATTGACTAAGAAATTTGACTATAAATTTAAATAATTTGCCAAAGTATAACATTGTTATATTAAATTTTAAAAAAAATAAAATAAAATAAAATTATTTTTTAAAATTATGATTGGTGAAAAAATTGAACCCCTTATTGCAAAAGTGCTAGCCAATATTTAATTCAGTCTTTAATATGAGCAGACTCATCAATGTCCACTGCATCAGATTTCCTTCTTAAAACACGCAATGCCGCCTCTGGACAGTACAAAGTTGGTGTAAGGGGTCCTATTGGCTTACTTGCAATGACCAGAATGATCTATGGCAATGATCAGGTATTTACTATGTGACTTTCCTTCTGGAAAGGATGAGATTGACTGGGGCTATCGACAAGGACCCCTGTAAGTACCAGATGTCGATGATCTCCTCGTAAGTACCAGATGTCGATGATCTCCTCCTATCGGCTGCCAATGACTACTGGCTATCAGTTGGCAATGGTTGATTTTGGGGAATGGGTGCAATCACCGAGGTATTCTCTAACGTCTAGTGAAAACTAGGTAGCTAAAGCGATATGTTTGTTAAGAACTTGTCTAAAAATCTTCCCCTCCCTCTGTTGGCAACTCGGAATGTTGACTTTGGGTAAAGGTTCTACCTACTTACCTACCTGACCGTAATGGTTTCTATCTAGCTCTCTTCTCTGACTCTAGCCTCTCTCTTGCCAAACGTGATAGGCAGCGACATAAAGGCGAATAATTCTGACAAAATAGGCGTTTCAACTGATACATCTTACAAGAGATGAGTTCCAACTTGATTGCCAATAACACGTACCCCCGTCATTCTCCAGCCCGCATTCTTCAGTCAATATGCATCCCCGCATGTGCTTTTGGATCGAGAACCAATATGCATCTCCGCATGTGCTTTTGGATCGAGAGCATTTAATGCAGACTCATCAATGTCCACTGCATCAGATTTCCTTTCGAAAGCACGCAATGCCGCCTCTAGGCAGTATAAAGTTGGTGTAAGGGGTGCTTCTGCATCGAAATTGCTGGTGTTCATCGTAGAAATATCAATCCTTTAAAGGAAATCTAGTGATTATTGTTAATAAAAAAAAAACGAATCTGTAGTGAGACCAAGATGTTTTCCTTATCCTGCTTATATAAGAATGGACTGAAAAACTCATATTAATTGCAGTTGATTTTCATTAATTTACAACACATCTTGAGTATGAACTTGGTCTATGAATTGAGAAACAAAACCTAAACTCCCACTTTTTACGATTAAACTAGAGCCAACCGCCTCTACAATGATTAATTGATAAAAATAATATTGAATGCAGATTCAATGGGGTTCACGATAATAAATGGAGATGTGGGATTACGATAGTGTGAAGAAATCAAATTGTAATATGGTGCTCACTGCAACTCCCGCTCATTCAAGCTGAACGCCAGTATTAATCACTGCAACTCCCACTCATTCAAGCTAAACACCAGTATTAATCAGGAACATAAGCTTGACAAGCAAACCTTGTGGCCCCAACTCCCTAAAAAGCTACAATGAAAAACAACATGTGAGTCGGATGAATTGGGTTGTTGGGTAATGTGTGAGTTGGATGAATTGGGCTATCAGGTATAATTTCTAAGCTGGTGAAGTGGCAGAGCAGGTTATTTACTGCAAAATCTAGAGAACTGGAATCCTCTCTAGTTTTCAAAACCTCGAAATTGCAAAATGTAGATATGTTTTTGCCTGCGTATGCATTCGCTCACGAGTAGATATTTCGAGGAATCTGAATATTTGTTGTCAATGCCATGGACGACATCGTGACAATTTCAATAAGGGTGTCCCTTTTTTTAAATGTAAATCTGTCCAACATCACCACCGGGAGACTCTGATCTTTAATTTTTAGGATAATCAGATGACGATGTTAAGACGATAAAATCTAGGATTGTTGTTATTATGATTGTTCTGTTTTGTTTATATACACTATAAATAATATAAAAAAGTTTATATTTATTTGAATTTTGAATTTGTCAAACATATTTAAAATTCAAAATTAAAAAAAAAAAGTTGTATTTTAAATAAATTTGTGATACATTAATATAGTTAATAAATTTAAACAAATTTGATGTATTTATTAAATTTAATGTATTTATATATTTAATAAATTAAAAGTTAAAATAGATTTTAGGTAATAATACATTGAAATATCTTATTTAGATTTATCTAATTTTGTAAGTTTGCATTTGACATTATAGTTTTAAGTGGTGAAATTTAAGGTTATATATGAAATATTTGAGATAAGTTAAAATAGATTTTAGCTAATAATACATTGAAATATTTTATTAGTCCGTGTCAAAGCATGACTATAGCAATGAGTTTGCTATTGATTTGACATTATTTCTACTGACTAAGTAGTTTGACTATAAATTTAAACAATTTTCCAAAGTATCTAGGGTGTACATCCATGTTTTCCCATACGAGCATCTTGGGTTGTGCCAACAAGAGATTAGACTCTATTCGTGGCCACTAGTTGGTTAGTTGGCATTGAAATAGCTTGGTGTTGGCATATAGAGCACGTCACTATCTTACGTGGGGCACCTTGGTTTGTGTCAGGAAGAGATTATAGACACCTTGGGTTGTGCCAAGAAGAGATTACAAACTCTATTTGTGGCCACTAACTGATTAGTTGGCATTGAAATAGCTCTGATATTGACATATAGAGCAAGTCACTATCTTACCTGACAGGGACTACACTGCCATAAAGCTCTTGTTTTAATAAATATTTATTTTACATAATTTGAAAAAACTTTATACCTTAACATATTTTTTTATTTCAACTCAAGTTAAGATGATTATAAATATATATCAAAAAATACTAAAGAACTTTTTTTTTCCTATTTTATTTAACTATTTAAAAAATAAAATTACAATATTATAATTGATATTAATAAAAATATATATAATGAAAGTATTTGGAAGGTACCAAAATGAATACAGACATTACATATCCGTTGCATTCAGTGGAGGCTACCAAAATTAAATCCAAATAGTGCATATCATCCTCACTATCTGTGTTTGAAGGTAATTAGAAATCCAAAAAATGGTTTTATCTCTTTGTTGTTTATCTTTGAAGGGTGTCAAAATGAATGTATATATCGTATAACCACTTCACTGAGTGTTTATATTAGATATTAATTTTGGAGGTTATTAAAATGAAATCTAGAGTGTGTGTCATTTTTAGTGTTTATGTTTAAAGGTAGTTAAAAATTTAAAAAATGTTTTTTTCTTTATTATTTATTCACATAAAAAAAGTTAAAAAACAAAAAGAAAAAAAAAATGGTTATGTTAGGGTTTTCTAGTTAATTTTTTTGGTTTGTCCATTTCATAAGAAATCTAAAATTAAAGAGGAAAAAACCAAATACCATATTGGTAAAGAGGATGTTTTATAGTTATTTTTGAAAAGAATTCAATTATATTTAAATGGATGAAGTGGACTTATTATTATTGGTAGGAATTCAAATCTACTTAAATGGATGAAGTAGACATTTACACAACTATAAATAGTCATGTCAATATATACACAACTTGATATAAAGGCACTTATTGAAATACCATACTTGTAGGGATAATTTTACGGTTGGATCAATATTTTAAGTTTAAATGAATGGTTAAGGTCGTTCCTATAATAATTCTTTTTCCAAAATTACATTTTAGATTTGTGACAATTTATCTAACATTTTACTTTTTTCAATACTAACAGTTATGGATGAAAACTTATAAAAGTCCCCAGTAACTTTCAATAAATGTGTTTACTATCAATTAATTTTAATATACGTATATACAAATCATTGATATTTTATTTAAGGTCTACATTGAAATATTTTACTTAAAGTCAGTTAATCTTGTAGGAACCAGAAATAGAATAAGCATAAGTAGAAATTTCATTAATAAGTAGAGTTCTATCATGATTTAAGGTCCATGATTTAATGAGTAGAGTTCTACCATGATTTAAGGCCCATGCATGGTGAAACAATGCTTTTAGGGGTTTTGCTCAATGTTAAATAACCCAAATCATTAAAAAATTGATGAGAGTTATACATTGATAGGAACTCTAACTTTCTATATTGTAAAATTCGAGAACGAAAGGAAATTCAACAACTCCATAGAAAATGTCTCTCAACATAATTATTTAATAAAAAAATATGAATTCTAACTTTATATCAATTAAAAAAAATTATAAAATTTGACCCTACATTAATACATATAAATTTTTGTTTTAATATAAAAAACGTATACCTCCTTTTATAAAATAAAAATATATACAAATTATTATAAAATAAACTTCATATTATATTTTATTTTAGAAAGTCGAAAAACCTCTCATAACTCATCTAGAGTGAGGACAACTATTATAGGTTGTTATCCAAGGCTCTGAGCTAACACATCACCATTATTCAAGGAAAACAATGTCACCTAAAATAACTCGTTGGTGGTTTGTAAGGGGGTACACTTTCACTCTCACCAAATGCCTCTGGATCTTACACTATTAACTTATTTCCTTACCTCTAAGTAAGATGAGCTCTTAGCTAATCAAAAGTAATTTAAAGTCTTACTCCAAGACCAAAACATAATTGCATCCTAAACAATATTTGAAGAAAAACAATAACCCTTATAATCATCCCCTAAAATCTTACTCCAAAACCACAAAAGTAATTTCATTCTAAATAATATTTTAAAAAAGACAATATCTCTTATATCTCATACAGTGATCACCAAGATTATACTACTTTTTATTACAATTTAACCTAATGATTATAACTAAAACCTCTATCTATATAGATGAGGTGATCAATAATGATCATATCATTGACACATTGAAAGGAGGAAATTTGAAAACATAGACAATTGTCCCTATTATTGTCACTTTCTCCAACAATAAGCTAGGTAGTTTGTCATGCTATTGCTCATGTCACCAACAATAAGATAGCTAGTATGTATCTTGAGATTCACGCCCCTCGTTTAACGTGTTCACCCTTAAAGCCTTTGCCTTTAGATCACAACCACCTAAAGAGACACATATTTTAATATAGCAACCTCAAAAGGCTAGGAGTATATATTTAGATCCACACCGCTCACATGTTCTTCAATGTATAAAGTCTTTGCCTTTAGATCACAATAACATCAAAAGACGAGATTTTGGTATAACAATGGACAGTAACGACTTTCAAATTCATATTTATACCCATTAAAGTGATCTTTTATGCCCCTTCTAAAAAGAAGGGAAAAAAAATTGAAATAAATTGTCTAGCCATTCCAACATGCCACCCATCCACCTCTTTTATGCCCCTTTGGAAAAGGAAGGGAAAAATGACAAAGATCCTATTATCAAATTCAATGTCTGACAATTCCAATTGCCCAACACCCATCTCTTTCCAAAAGATGGAATATTCTTGTTTGTTGTTTTTTCTACAAGCATGTCACTTTCACAACAAGGGAATGATTATCTTGGTCCACATAGAGATAGTCATGATACCAAATATATCATTACAATTTCGTGGATGTTCAAAGACTTGAATTCTCAAACCACTGGATGTTTGACTTGTTATTATAAAGTAAGTGGAGATCTAATTTATTAAACATTATCCTCTATATGTAGGTCCATAACAATGGTCGCCCATATTTGCTTCCCATTGAAGGCTATCCAATATTATAGATTATACTCTATATGTAGACTCCTAATTTATCATACATTATCCTCTATATGGAAGTTTACAATCATGGTTCATAGTGGTTGGAGACTATTTAATATCAAATATAATAATATATTATATTTTGAAATAAATTAAAAAATGGATAAAAAAGAAAATTTAAAGGTAAAGTTTTAATTTAATTTTGAATATTAAAGTAAAGTTTCAATTTGATTTAGTTATTTTTAAATTTTTTGACTATTTGAATCTTTTCAAAACGGATTAAATTATTAAAGGTAAAATCATATTGTCAAACTTTTTATCAATTAGGTGGAATTATAATTTTCAACAAAATTCCTATTAAATTTAGAGAAGAATTAAATGGAAAAATATTTGAATTTATCCACATTTTTAACTTACTCTAATATGTTTCCCTCTTCTACGTTTTATTCTTATAAAATTTAAATAAAGTTTTTTTTTTCCTTTCAACTATTATAAATATATTTTAATGTACGTGAGATTGTGATGTGCATTTATACCATTGTGTTTATATATGAAAAAATTTAATGAAAATAAAATTAAAAGAGGAAAACTAGAAAGGTTAAATGGTTATTATAATATTTACAATTATTTTTTGAAAAATGAGAAAATTATTATGGAGAGTGGATAGAGATAACCATTTGCTTGAGTAGTAATGCAATAGCATTTAGATGTGTGTTCATATGCAAGGGCACAAAATACGAGGGATAAGGTTTACGTGTAGGAAGAGAAGCAAGTTTGGTGGTACAAATAGTGTGTTGGTGCATAGAAGAAATACAAGGCACAAAACAATGTGCACACAAGAGAAAAGGAAGAGTGTGTAGAACGAGTAATGAGTTGGATGTAGGAAATTGAAAGGTTGAGGTGGCATATGTGTCATGCCAAGAAATGGTGAAGGTGAATCATTAAAAGAAGGTAGTTGAGATCGTTGGAACTCCAAGAGACATAATGATGGATAATACATTAATGCAATGCCAAGGTGATTAAGTTGGTTTCCATGAGAAGGTTGGTCAACGAGAGGTAGTTGGTCCTCTAATGAGAACTTAACTTCAAGAGAGGGAATCTTAAGGAATAATTGTCTGCAATAAGCATTGTGAAAGGCAAGAGTTGTGAATAGGCTATTAGGAGGGAAAAGGAGATTATCTATTGAAAGAAGAAGTTTGGTGCTTGAGTGATTGGACACTGAAAGAGGAGGAATACAAAGGAACAAGAGCTTATGTGGAAGTAGTGGATCTTAGAGGAGAGAGAATAAGTTCAAGGTTGTAGATTGTGTGCAAAGGAGAGGTGCACAAAAGGTATTTCATATGTAGAAGGGAGCGAGGCAAAGAGAGGAGGCTAAAGGACTTGTAAGTATGAGATGTTCCCAAGCCTATGTATACATAATTTGATAATGCTTAATGAAAATAGGTAGACCCTTTTGAGCATTCTATTTGATCTTATATTTTGTATTGTGTGAGAATGCATTCATGTCCTTCATTCTTTGCTACAATAGCTTAGGAGGTTTGAAATCGAGTGCATAAGGATTATTTTAGGTCTAGGCCCTTCTAATTGCACCCTTTTTTAGTCGTAGAGCACATTGAAGCCTTGGAAGAATTGATGATTGAGAAGTTTTGGTCACTGAAAGAAATTTTAAAGGTGGAATTCCCCAAAGTTTCTAGAATCAAAAGAGTGAGAATTTTAGGAATGACAAGAATAGGTGGTAAGATTGGTGTAAATTGAGAATTGAAAGAGTTGGGAAGGCAAGTTAAAGAACTAGAAACAAGAGTACAATAGAGTGGAGAAGTAGAGGACAATAGTTTAGAGCCATGAGATCAAGAAGAACAAGAAGCTAAGGATGAAGGAGATGTTGGATAGCAATTAATTAGATTTTTGAAGAGTAAAAGAGGAGCCATGGTCGAAGTTTCACGCTATGATAGAAGTCTAAGAGTGCAAGCACTAGTAGCTTGATTAATAAAATGGAAAGATACTTTGAGTATGAAAAGATAGGCCAAACAAGGTAAAGTTTTCCATTGATTATTTGAGAGGTCACACTACCATTTAGTGGTATCTTGTTTAGCACAAGCAACTTTTCCATGGTAAGGAGAAGATAAGGAATTGGAGTAAGTTGCAATCCAAGTTGAGAGAGAAAATTTTCCATTAGACTATAAACAATTTATTTTAAAATAGATTTAGAACTTGCGACAAAGAGACTAAAATGTGTAGAATCATATAGAGGAATTCTATCAAATTTCCATTTGTGTGGGTCATGATGAGGAAAAAATAAGAGAGTCTCAAGTTCCATGAATGGATTGAAGTTTGTGATCTAGAATGAGACATGCTTGGATAAGAGAATCCCAACTTAAAAAGCCTATAAGTTGGCATATTTTAGAGCAAAAGATAAGATGGTGCACAAAGATGGTAAGAGAAATGTTGGTAGAGGAAGAGGTGGTTAAGGTAGCAAAAGGAGTTCAACATCACACATAGAGGATTTATTCAAAGAGAAGGTTGATAAGTTAGATGAAGAAAAAAGGTAGAAGTCAAGATGGATATTGAGGTAGAGGCTTGTTAGCACACTTTTTCACCCTCCAATAACATCTGATAATTAAATATTAGTGATGGAAAAGTGGCCAATTCAAGGAGAGAATGTCCCAAATTGTCACAAGCAAACCTCCTTTTCGTTCGGGCTGGTGTGTGCCAACCTCAAGGGGGACTCCCTATGTATGAGAATGTGGATTTCGGATCTGATTTTTCTACAAAAAAGAATAACAAATATGCCTTGAACAACGTGTAAACACTCCTCCAAGGCATTAGGAAAAGATAGATTAAATTCGCTTGGAGGGATCCTACAGTGTTAGTGTGAGAAAGATGAAAGAAATAAGGAAAGAAAACCAATCGAACAACTGAAATCAATCACAACATTAGGCTATGCGCTACTAATCAATGCACAAAAGTAAGAATACAATACCAACAAGAAGGAAAGTTCGATGAAAACACAACACTTCTTTATTAAAAGCTTGCCAAAGGTTTGATTGTGCCACAATAGACAAGTACAAAATCAGTACAATGATTATCCTACAAAGAGAAGAGTAATTAGTTTAGAAGAGAATGAGAAAAGAGAGAGGAAGTGAAAGTTGTTGCTGCAAAAATTCGACCTCGAATACTTTGACCAATACTCCAATATATAGTGTGAGGGGTGCACTTCACCAAGAGAACCATGAGGGCGCATGAGAGGCTAAACAAGGAATATATGTGCATGAGATGAGGAGTGATAGTGATGAGTGCGAATTGGAAAGGGAAAATGAGTGTGAGAGGGAGTTTAAATCCCACGTGTGAGAGTCAAAGAAAATATTGGAGGTGTAATAAAGGAGGAATGCAACCTATTTTCTAGGAGAGAGGGCACATCATGGGAAATAGAAGTGAAGGATTGGAAGGAGAATAGGAAATAAGGAGATGGAGATAACACATGTGAGGTTTAGAAAGGGGAGAGTCAATGCATGGTAGAAGAGAGGAAATAGTTTGAGTGAGAGAAATAGGAGTAATGGCACATGGGAAAGAGGAATGTGCCCTAAAATATAGGGAGGAGGTGCACTTAGGAGGAGAAGATTGGGAAATGGGAAGCCATATGTGAGGGAAGAGTGATAGAATAGGCATTTTAGAGGAGAGAAACGCTAGGAAATACGAGAGGGAGAAACTAAGTGGTGCATGGAGGAAGGGAGAGTGGAGTGGAGTGATAGCTATGTGCCAAATGTGTGGGAAAAGAGGGAGAGTGAGGGTACACTCTTGTAATGGGAGATAGTTAATGAGAGGGAATTATCACGCGTCTAGGTTTTAAGAGAGTTAAACGCATGGAGGAAGAAAAATAGATGGGTTAGCGCATGGAGAAGGCTAAAATTGGCCGAGGGAAGAATGCATTAGCCAAAAAGGAAGAACGCACCCTATTTAATAAGGATAAAATGCTTAAGGGGAATTAAAAGGGATTTTAGTGAAATTAATGCATGGAAAATGGTATTCATGGTGAGTGAGAGGAAATTATATGAGTTAGGATTTAATTTGCCCAAATACACCCATGAGAGTTGCCACCTCATCCACACACCCTCTTTCATTAATTAATTCTCCTTTAATTGTTTTTTAACCTTAGAATGTGTGTCCCCCTCATTAGTTGCCACCCAACTGCCACATGACACACTGCATCACTGCCAAATATCGAAATATGACCCTGCCACTTGTCACCTTTGGAAGCAACCACCTCTCCTATAAATAAAAACTACTAAAAATAGGGGTCTGATTCCTAAAAAATAGGAAACTGCCAAAAACATCTAGGATGACTAGGAGAACACCGCCATGTGTCAAATGTCTAAAAATAGACACTGCTGAAAATAGAATGGCATTGCATGTCAATGATATAATACTCATCGGATTCGATTTTTTGTGAGGATTCCAAATATACGAGCATAATTGACATGTGAGCCCTAGTGCTCGACCTGTTAACAATAGAAAATGCTGACAAATCATCCTGAAAAAGGTCCAAAAGACTTAGAATGTCTTAAGGATCAATATTGTATGCTCAAAATCCTGATCTAAGGCCTGGAGCTCAACCTGCTAAAAACAGAAAGTACCTGCATGATCCCCGGAAAATGTGTCATCAGGCTCAATATCATGCAATGATCAATAGTGTATGCTCAAAATTGTCAAATGAGTCTCCGGTCACTATCTCCTAAAGAGTAGGGTCAGTTGTTATATATATACATCTCTCTCAAATTCATGTGAAACTATGCTAGCTCTATCTTTGAAGCAAAAACAACCACACACCAGTTTCATACCTATCTCTGATGGGAACCAACCTCTGGCTCACACAAGAGATAAAACTCTAGGAAAATCTCTGGATGCCAGCCCAAATAGGGTATGTTGGTTCTTAACCCTAGGGATCTCCAAGGAGAAAATCCATGGGTTAACAAGGCCAAAATATTAGTGGATACAAACGGAAGATTCATTATTACCCATGTGGAGATGAAGGCCATAAATCATTTGAATGCCCACATAGGAATGGCACATGAGGTAACAAGGCTAGAACATAGTTAGCCCGAAGAAAAATGCAAGGAGAAAATGTAGTAGTCACAACAACAACAAAAAGCAGAGAGAGTCCAATGATGCATAGAGGAAATACTACACCACCAAAACAACAAATAATACAAGAAGAGACCCGGTTGAGGAAAAACACGTTCATACCTAATTACAAGCCTATAGGTAAGTGTTTTAAGGATGTGCTTGATCCTAGTCATACAAAAATTATTGTGGCAGTTGAAATGGTAAAGAAACTAGTATTGACATAACAAAAGAATCCTTGACCTTATAAATTATTTTGGTTCTAAAAAGGATATAAAGCAATTGTAACTCACCATTGCAAGGTATATTTTCACATTAGTGGGTATAGAGATGAGATATTTGTTATATGATCTCTATAAATGTACGTTACTTCTTAGGGAGACCATGACAATTTGGCCATTGCATGATGCTGAGGAACACTCATACCATTGTTGCGGGCTATTTTGTGCAAATAAGTACAAACAAACTTCCACCAATAGGTTGGAACTATAGGTGCAGATAAAAAGTTTACATATCATTTAAAAAGGGTACTTGAGGCACTACTACTTCTTTCCTCTAATATACAATGATTAAGGGTCCAAGAGAGGGTCAAAACCTTGATTGATTCACTCCTTACGTAGATTATTGATGATAGAGTGGGGGGAACTTTGTTAGGAAAATTATATGTATAATTTATGTTACATGTTATTATCAATCCAAGGGCACAATCTTGTGAGATGCAAAGACAATTTGTGTGGGATTGGAGCCTAATCTAAGATCAAAACTTATATTCCTTAAAGTTTATGCCTAGGGAAAAGTATGTAATTTGCAAATCAGACGCTCCACACCAACATTAAATTAAATTTCAATCAAATCAAATGAGCTCACACTAGTTGTTGGACAAACATTTTGAATAACTAGGTTTTGAAGAGCACACACAAAAGCATAAAAGAGAGCAGTTTGTGGGGTCAAAGTAGAAGTCAGAGCACGTGCAAAAGCATAAAAGAGAGCAGTTTGCGGGGTCAAAGCAAAAGTCAGAGCACACACAAAAACAAGAAGAACAATAGTTAGGCATGCAAAAGCAAGAAAAGCAACATGCAGACGAAAAGGAAGAAAAAGCAGCATGCTAGTGAAAAAAAATGAAAACAAATAGGACATATTAGGGTTTTGGGACAAACTATTAGGGTTATGAGCCCTAACTCTATGTATAAATATGTAATGGATTGGGGAAGAATAGGTTGTTGAAAATAAGATTTTAGCATGCGTATGATTGAGAATCTATGCTTAGGGTTGTGGTGAGATTTTGCAGAGAGAGAGACGAGCATTGCATAGTGGCTAGGCTAGATTGAGGATATAATATGTTGTATCTATTGTAAGTGTAGTGTGCATGCCTAAGGTGATTATTGCATGAAGATCAATATAGAATCTAACCATTGTGGACGTAGCTCAAGGATTGAGTGAACCACGTTAAATTATGTGTCTGAATGTTTTCTTTGATGTGGTTGTTCATGGATGTTTTGTTTATGCATGATTAGTATAGATATGTTTACTATATGATTGATGTGCAGTAATAATGAATGATACATTGGGTTATTTATGTTTCAATCTATGTTATAAGGGTTCTACACAATAGAGTTTGTTAACTGATCAAAGGATATGAATAAAGATATTATGCACATGGTGAATAAGTAGTAATGGATATGATTATAGCCTCACATCCCCTCATCCTTGCAAAAACTTGGTTACTGTAGCCCCACTAGATACCTCAGGTGAGACTTCACTTGCATGTAGGTGATGTCGAAAGGGATGGTATCTGAAGGGTTTTGTTGGGTGAATAAACTGAACCTAGGGTCTTATAACCACGCCCCAACAAATGATTATGTTGTCGGGACCTGAAATCTATAAGTGGGGGAATGTTTTGGAGGCCGACTAAGAAAGAGATCGTCGAACGGTTGGAAAGGAACAATGGTTCCAAAGGTATGTGTTCACAGAGTTGCATGAGATTTTCTTTGGTGAATTTCCAGTTATTTTGACTGAATGGTTAGAAATATTAGTGGAGAATACTAGAAGATATCATACTACAGCCCTGAGGAACTAGACCCCTAAGTTGGTAAGACAATTGAATTATGTAAGCAATACTACTTCATACACAATCGATTTCTGGTTGAATAACATACTGGGGTTTATATTATGGAATTTGCAGTAGATTGTACCCAGTCATATAGTGTCACAGAGAGGGATTCCTTTAAGGGTCTGTGTGGAAGGTTTATGAAAGTATTGAGTACCTTAATAAAGATGTTGTCATGCAACAAATGTGTGATGACGATGGAATCTGACTGCTAAGGAGCTTTGTGCACATAGGAGAACTGGGGGATGACCATGGGATAGTTTGAAGGTAGGAAGGAATGAAGAAATAAATGACTAAGGAAGGGAGGGACTCATGATGCAAAGAAACGAGGAAGGTATATCAGAAGGAGAAGACGAGTTTGGGGTACTACGAAGTGGAAGAAGGTAAAAGAGGTTGAAGACTGGGGTTGAGGAAGGAGATCTACGTAGTGAGTATGGGAGGATAGTACCCTGTGCAATAGTCCAAATCATATAAATACCGCACACAGAAGGAGAGGAAGAGGATTCTTAGTTTAGTCCTATAATAGAAGAGTCGTTAATTCCTACTCAGGTTGGATCTTATGTCGATTCCATGACCCCGTGTGCATCACCTGGATCTGAGATAACATTTGAAGATTTGTCAAAAGCACTTATAGTTAGCGGAGGAAGTCAAAATAATGGTATCTAGAGCAGTGGAAGCAATACATCAAATCAGAATCAACCAACAACATCGAGGGGAGGTACTACGCAAAATATCATGGCAGGGGTAGACAATACATTGAGAATGCTTGAGTTCCAGGGAGTTGGGTCGAAGGACCCAAAATAACATATGTTTGTATGTGAGACAATTTGGGCTGCGAAGAATGTTCAGGATGAGGCCACAAAGATTGCACAGTTGGGAACAACGTTTAGAGGCTATGGCTCCTCAGCAGACCGGAAGAGCGTCGTGTAGGGAAAGAGTGTAAATCTCGTGTTTGTATGTGAGACAATTTGGGCTGCGAAGAATGTTCAGGATGAGGCCACAAAGATTGCACAGTTGGGAACAACGTTTAGAGGCTATGCATTAGTATGGTACATGAAACTACAAAGTAATACACCAATAGGTCAAGCAAGGACACTGGAAGAAATTAGAAAAGCATTTTTGAAAGAGTTCAAGAAGCCGAAGTCTGAGTTGTAATACATTATAGAATTGAAGGAAATCAAACAAGTGCAAACTAAGTCAATGTAGGACTATGATCAAAGATTTAAGGATTTGATGGGTAGATTGACATTCCAGATTCTTGATAAACAACACAGAGAATGGTTTATTGTAGGACTATTGCCACACATTCATTGCCCGTTGATACAACAAAAGGTTGCATCACAGCCTGAATCTTTGGAGATTGTAATGAAGCTGGAAGCACCTCTCGTAGGGGATGGTGGGGGGATGGCTCAAGTCCAGACACAGTTGGTTGTCTTGACAATTCAATTGGAAAAACTAATGAAAGGAAAGGAGAAGCGAAAACAATTTTGGTATGTCAATTGTAGGACTGAAGGCCACCATAAGAACGTATGCCCAACCTTTGCATAGTATTTGGCAACGGAGCACCAAACCCATTACCGAGAGGAGGGTATTGTGAAATATGCAAGAATCGGGGACACCATCCGCCTATTTGTCCAATGCTGCAGAAATATCGGAGTGCGCCAAGGAATTTATTTTGTAACTTTTGCAAGTCAATAGGGAACGAAGAGAAGGAATGTCATGCATTTGATCTGATGAGAGAGCACACTTCAGATATGTATAGAATTCAAGAGGAAAATGCCGCAACAGAAGGAGGTGGTCAACAATATAATAATTAGAGAGGCTTTAATCCAGGAGGTCGAGGAGGGTTTGGTATAGGTCAAGGCAGAGGTTGTTTTGGTAGAGTAGTAGAGGCCCAATAATCTGCTACAATTGTAATCAATCGAGACACTTAGCTTGTGACTACCCAAATCCTTGTACAACTTGCACATATTGTAGAGCACTAGATCATGCGATAAAATACTATCCTCAATTACTTTTGAAGTGCCAGGCAAGAGGGAATCATAACCAAAACCTGTATCAAAACGTACAAAATATATCAACAAAGATACGTGATGAAGAACCCAAAATAGTAGTTGTCATGCACGAAGGAGCTAAGATAGGAGCTGACGTGACAAACAAAGGGAGGTAGAGTGAGCAATGGGTGAGGAAATCAATAGGACCTATGCCAACATTTGACCTACAACAAGAAAAAGAGACATATCAACAGAAAAGGAATCATATACTAGGATCAGATTGGATAGCATCAACATCATCTGCAACCCATGTGGTTGGAATGCCTTTGATCTATGATCGTACTACCCCAGAAAGGCCCCTTGAAAAGGTAAGTCGTTTGAAAGAATTTCTAAAAATTTGTTTAACATTAATGAAAGATGAAGTTGCATTGAATGCATTGCGTGAAATGATTGATAATTGCGTGCAAGAAAGGGAATTCCATACTGTACATAGGGTAGTGAATCAAGTACTGCATAAAAAGAGGATGAGCAACGAGTTCAGATTGGGGATTACGACATGGATCAGGTCATTTTAGAATGGGTTATGATGTAAACATTTTGTCGAAATAAACATGGGAAATGATGGGGAAGCCGAATTTGATTTGGTATCCCGTCCAGTTAAGTTAGGAGAATCAACACAAAATAGTACCAATTGGTCGGTTGTTAAGGGTACCTGTGAATATTGATGGAGTGCGCATTGTAGCAGATTTCAAAGTCATTGAGATTGTGGATAATAGTCAGCCATACCTAGCACTAATGGGGCTTGAATGAGATTTTGAAAATCAAGCAATTATTAATCTGAACAAAAGAGAAATGATCTTTGAAGTAGGGGTGGTCCAAAAAGGATCCAGAGAAGGTTAAGAATAACTCAACACTTGCAGAGGCAACTCAGGACGCTCAGAATGGCTTCAACAGATAGAGAAAGGGAA
>CBVK0100329725.1:0-14347 GCA_900067695.1 Picea abies
TATGGGAAATAGTTCCCAGACTGAAGAGAAAGGATGTGGTATCTTCCAAATGGATTTTCAAAATAAAACATGTTGCTGACGAAAGTATTGAAAAGTATAAAGCAAGGTTTCTTGCTCATGGATTTTCCCAAAAGGAAGGCATTGACTATTGTTGGCACAGGGGCATACCCATGGTTCAATGTTACAACAACGCACCAACAAAACCCTAACTACCAACCCTTTGGGAAACACCTGCGAAGAAGATGAAGTCTCAACCGAGGTAGAGGCAGGGGTGGTTGCAAGACTCTAGTGTCTACAACCTTAGTTGGGACACAGATCTGTGATTACAACACCTTAATAGAGCACTTAGCAGTTACAGTTTGTTAATATTTAGCCTTATTTTACAACGCAGCTAAACCCTAACAACATATTAATGTAGTATCTATACAGATCCAATCGATTCAAGTATGAAGTATGCAAACATAGATGAGATCTAGCTTTAATTCACATTATTCAGCACTAAGCTACCACATTAGATCCTTCTAAGAATACATCAGTGCACTAAGCATTTAGTCACATAGACAAAAGAACAACCATAAATCACATAGAAATCACAATGCAGGATATACGTGGTTCACCCACACCCTGGGGCTACGTCCACTAACTCTTCTTCTTTATTTCTTTCTGTCAATATTCTACATGCACTGATCCATGATATCTTACTCTGCAAAGGACAAGAGATCTGTGCACCTCACTAGATCCTCCTTCCCTAAAGTACAACACAAAGCCTTCCACAGTCTCTTACAATCACTTGCACTTAGATATGCATGTCTCACACAGTATGCACAAAGAAATGAAAATTACCACTTGCACTTAGCATCACATACTTTCCCCTCCTACGATCACATAGATTGAACTCTAGCACTTAGCACACTTTGTGGCCTCTTCTTACATCACCTAGATATCTATTTATACATTAAAAAATGCACCTAAACATGGGTAAACCCATGGGCCAACATCCCTATTCTCGTTACATAAGCCCCAAAACTAAAAAATCCCTAAAAAGGGGCCAAGATCCCGCAATCTCTTCTTCGACTTGCACTCTGTCTTCGAAAGCCTATCAAAGTCCCAAAATTAGGTCAAACATGACCAAGGATCCTCAAAACTTGGTCAAGGGCCAACAGGCCCCCAACACTCACATGTACTTGGTCAAGGGCCAACAGGCCCCCAACACTCACATGTGACTCATCCTAAGTCACTCTGGTCTAGGTAGTTGTGCTTCAAAATCCTCAATCTTATCTCGAGCTGCTTCGACTTGTTGTTGTGCTAGGGCCTCTTGCTCGATGAACTCTTCGATGACTGGTTCAATGACAGGTCCCTATAAACGTTGTTCGACTGCAACGAATACTTATTCCAACTCTACGCCTTGGCCTTCAATATCCTCAAACAGTTGGCAGGCTTCATCCTGGACTGGTTGGAGCCTTTGAGTCACTTCCATGACTTTTCATTGAATGGTGTGGACTTGCTGTTGAGCAGTGCACTATTCTTGGGATCGCTTCATCCTTTCAACTACTGACAAGAGCTTCAACTCTGCCTATGCTATTGTTTCTTTCTTCTTTTCTTCCTAGAGATGTGACTCCAGTGCCTTCAACTTAGTATCTTCAGTGAGTCATTCATAATTATGTGCACTGCGATCACTTAGTTGTTTGCATTCCAGAGTGAATGCTCTAATCCTCTCGACTGCACTCTGGGTAGTGGCTTCTCTTTGATCTCACACATCCTGCAGAGTACTTGGCATTGTTCGTAGCTTGAGGTCTGCGATTCTCTATTGAAGCTGTTGGATACCTTCCGCAAGCTACTCTACTTGATGTTCCACTGGTCTTCCTCATTTTTCTCTAAGCCTATCACAGAGAGAAATGCTCGATTGACTGCTTCTTTTACTCTCACCTGCTCTGCGAAAAACTGCTCTTTCTCTTATTGGATCTATGCTTTCTCTTCTTCAAACTTAGCTTGGAGGGAATCCTTCTCTTTCTGTGCAACTCAACATTTCTCTATGACTACTTTTTGGACTTTCTTTAGGGCCTCTGTGGCCTTCTCGATTTCTTCACGTGCGCGACGAAGGCGAGCTTCAGTCGTATCATCTAGTTCGCAAAGTTAGGCAGGCTCATCTCCCAAGTCAAGTGCTTATGACGATGGGGGCACAGTGGATACTGTGCGGCTATATTGAAGGGCGTGTTGTACCCCTCTGAGTTCAACCTCGATTCTATCATACATCTCCTCCTTCTTGGATTCATGTTTCTACAAGAAGTCCTGTGAGGCATCTTCTACAATTGTGATGATAAAGTCGAAGTCATCCAAAGTGAGTGCAATCTGCATTTTAGTCAAGGTGTCTCTAGAATAATTCTTTGGAAGTGGGTTTAGTGGGAGAAACCTTCCTTTTCTTCAAGGGATTAGCCTCATTAGCAAGGTCCCTAGGCGGTGTTACTTCACCTTGCCTTTGCTGGTCCTCTTTTCCATTTGTCTCTTCTACTTTGTCATCACCCCCTCATCTAGGTGATACTGAAGCAGTTCCTTCTGATGCACTGCTCAGGTTTTGGACCTCTTCGGTCTTCTTCCTTTTGTTGGGTTTAAGACGATCCTTTTCTTCATGAGTGGTCTTAGGGATTTCGATTAGTTTAGGGTATGACATTTCTGCGAGGTCTGCGTGGATGAGGAGTTTTGTGGACCAGTCCTTGGTGATCTCTTCAAGGTCCTCCTCCGTGAGTTTGTAGTACGATTGAATCTCTTCTTTATGCTCATCTACACGCATAGTGATATAAATGAAGTGTCGATCTACATAGAACTTCATGAGGGATCAGAACCAATGTAGTGTGTTCGGTGTCATGCAAGGGACAACTTCAATATCCATCTTCATTTGGAGATAATAGGTATGAAAGACTGCGTTCAACTGCCACTTTTTTCCCATATCGCTCGAGTACCAAATCATGGTGAACTTCACAGTGAGCGGCTCGAACGACTCAATGTCGAGGAAGGTCGCATCTTCTGACATTTCTCTAGAGGTAAATGCGATGAGGATCATGAGCCAGCGAAAGTGGAACTCATATACCTGAACCCTTGCTTCACAGTAGTCTAATTCCAACTAGTTGATGAAGTACTTTGCATGGTTCATTTAGAGTCCTTCTACACATTTCCCGACTAGGTAAACAATGAATCCTGTGACTTGAGTAGGTCGGTTCTTCCTCACTAGCTTCCCTGCGATCAGCTGGCGGTCCAAGCACACTGCGCCATTCTGGATGGAAGCTGCCTTGTAGCCTCGTGTTCCTTTTTCTACAGTGTCGTAAGTGTCCTTAATTCTCTATGCCAGGGCGTGGTCGAAATCCTTCCCTGGGTATAAGTCTTGTGGGTGAGGGCCTTGCATGCTCAATCTGGTGATCCTATGGATCAACGTCAGATAAAATGTAATGCGTCTATCTAGCCATAGATAGCCACCATGGTAACATGATAGCAGGACCTTAACACAGGCGTTAACCTCATGGTGCTTTCCAAAGTGTGGGATCTTTATCACGTTCAAGAGGGTGGACTGTGCGAGGTTCATAGTCCATGTCTGGGGGATTATTTTTGAGTTATTCCCCTTTGTCCTGGTCAGATACTTATAAGGATAAAGCATGTTGTAATTATTGTGGTCACCTAGGTTGAAGTCATTGAACTTCAATGTTCTGATCTTATCTTGTTGCGTTCAGATTGCACGTATCCCCTTCGGGAGGTATGCAGTAACCATGGTGTAATAAAATTCCCTCGGTACATTGTCACGACTCACTGCGTTGGCCAGAGGTGGGATGTAGTTAGGTAAGATGGTCGGGATTAACTTTTCGTTTGTTAGATCATCTCTGTGCTTGGTTCTCTTCTCTGTTGATTGTTAGGATGGTCCGGATCTGCGATCATTCGACGGAGAGGCTTGCACTCCTTGCTTCGATGAAGCTTGAATTCCTGTGGACATCACTCTCTCGACCATCATATCAATTAAAACTTCCTCAAATGAATTCTCCACAGCATTGAGCTCGTCAGACATGCACGCTCTCGATCGAAAAACTCGGGTGGATGGATGAGTTCTCAAAGCAATAGAATTGGTGTCAATCTTACTAAGCACAGCACGGTAGCAATGGGTTCTCTTTTTTGCTCTAATACAATTCACAAAAGTGTTCTTGGTGCAACTGTCGACAGACTAAGTAGACACGATGTAACAAATCTCTCCAACGGATAAGAATCTTTCCATCAATGCAGTTATGTCCGTTGTGGCACGGTCCCAACAGTCCGATGGCGAGCTTCCTGGTCATAATTGTTGTTCTAACCGTTCTGGAACGTCGTTCCAATGGTTATAATGCGTTCAATGGTCATATCACTTCACCATGGGGCACTGTTCTGATATCTCGGCGAAGTTCCAATTTTCCAAATCTTCCTTCCGTGAAGTTCCTTCTGGGCCTTTCTGTAACTTTCCGACCTTTGCTCTCTCCTTACTGAGTTTTCTAGCCTTCTTCCTCGTGATCTTCGTCTCAGTATTCCCTTTTCCATTTTGATTCTTGTCTTCTTTTGGCATAGCAGCTTCGCGTTGTTAAGATTCTTTCTTAGGATTAGAGAGTAATATTGCTTCTCTATCTGTGGTAGGTGCTCTACTTGTCTATGAATCTTCTTGTGTTCTTTCAACTTCATGATCCAAGTTTCTGGTTCTCAGTAGCTTCGATTTGTTCTCTTGTTCTGCAATCAAGTGTGTTATCCTCCTAGTCATGAAATCTTTTAATTCCTATTTTTTTTGTTCTAGGGCCTCCTCTTCTTTTCTTCTGGTCTGATCTTTCTCGATCCAGGTTTTTCCTAATAACATAGTAAATGGAGCATTGTTCTCAATGAATCTAACAACCTCAAAATCTTCCACTGTCGAAGCTCCATGAGCACTCATAGATACCTGGGTGAGTCTTCCACATAGGGTTATCGACTTTCCCCTGAATAATCCTATTCCTCCCAATGAAGGAATTGTATAAGGCTTTCCTAAAGCTTCCCAAGTTCTTTCTGTCATGATATTTACATGTGTTTCCTCGCCTAGAATTCTACTTATACATTACAAAATGGGCCTAAACATGGGTAAAGCCATGGGCCAAAATCCCCATTCCTGTTACATAAGCCCAAAACCCAAAAATCCCTAAACAAGGGGCCGAGATCCTGTGATCTCTACTTTGACTTGTGCTCCGCCTTCGACATCCTGTCGAAGTTCCAAAAGTAGGTCAAACATGACCAAGGATACTCAAAACTTGGTCAAGGGCCAAAAACATGCAAGAGTGAGAACATGATATCATACGTAAGTTGCAATTGATTTTTGGAAAAGAGAGTCAAGCAAGGGAAGAAATCTATTGTATGGCTAAGGAGTGAACTCACATTGCAACATAATGGCTAGGCAGTGTTGGGATGATATTACTGTTGCATCTTTTGTAGCACAATGTGCAGTTGTAAGAAGCTATGAATGAATAATATAAGAAGCCATCTATTGTGGACGTATCCCAAGTTGGGTGAATCACGTAAATCTATGTGTTATGGTGTTTATATTGTTTTCTGGTTTATGCTAAATGAATGGATCATATATGATGTTATAATGTTGTGCATAGATTATAATTTATGACATGATAACTGTTAACTATGAAAACTATGCATGTAAGTAAAGTGTCCAAATTATGCCTCGCTTCCCCTCAGCACTGCAGAACCTTGGTTCCTATAGCCCCTCTAGATACCTCAGGTGAGACTTCACTTACTTTGCAGGTGATGCTGAAAGGGCTGATGTTTAAGGGTTTTGTTGGTATTTGAATGATTAACCTCAGGTCTTCCCCTTATGTGCCAACAAATGGTTCCATTATTGGGACCGAGAACTATAATTGAGGGGAATGTTTTGGAGGCCCAATAGAGAATAAATTGAAGAATTGATGGAGAGAAAGAAGTGAATCTTTGCCAGAGAACATAATAGAAACCCTAGGTTGAGCGACGATTAATGGTTACAAAGGTATGTTTTCACATATCTACATGGAATTTTCTTTGGTGAATTTTTTATTATTTTGAATGAATGGTTAGGAAGGTTAGTGGAGAATGGTGGGAGATATAGAGTTGAAGCCCTGAGAAAATGGACTCCTAAAATGATCTGACAACTTAATACAATAAGTAATAAGGTTTCTCGTGCAACAGATTTATGGTTGAACAATATATTGGGGGTTTATATTACAAAATTTGTAGTAGATTGTACCTAGTCTTACAACGTCGTTGAGAGAGAATCTTTCAAAGGTCCGCACGAAATATATTTGAATGCATTATCTACTTGGATAAAGATGTTACTGTGTGAAATGGATGTCATGAAAATGGAGTCTAATAACTAATCACCTTCGTGCAAATAGGGGAACTAGGGGATGACCAAAGGAAGGGCTTCGTGCAAATAGGGGAACTAGGGGATGACCAAAGGAAGGTTTGAGAGTGGGAAGGATGAGTGGATGGACTGAGGATGCCAAGAAAAGATACTAACTCAGACAGAGATATTGGAGTATTGCGCTGTGAAAAATGTTTAGATATAGCAAGAAGGATATTGTGGTTGGGAAAGGAGAGAAGCACCGAGAATTCAGGGGTAGTGACCCCTGCGCAAAATTTCAGATGACACCGTATGGAGAGAGGAAAAGGAAAGAGAGAGATCCTCATTATTACCCAACAGATGAAGGAAGTCCATCTCAGTGCATCATTAAGAATTGAGGCAAGAACCTGAACTGATTCAAGAGCAATAGTAATAAGTGGAGGAAGTCAGAGCAATAGTCAGAGTAGCGAGAACAACACAACAAGACAGAGCCAGTCAACATTGCCGAAGATAAATATGGCGCAAAACATAATGTCAAGGATATATAATACATTGAGGATGCTTGGATTCCATGGATTTGGGTCATAGGACTTGGAAAATCATATGTTTGTATGTGAGACTATATGGACTACGAAGAACATCCAAGATGAAGCAACTGTGAGACTATATGGACTACGAAGAACATCCAAGATGAAGCAACAAAAATTGTGTATTTAGCAACAACTTTTAGAAATCGCGCATTGATATGGTATATGAAGTACCAGACAACTACACTGATTGGGAAATCAAGAACATTGGTAGAATTCAGACAAGCGATGCTCAAGGAATTTAGGAAGCCGAAATATGAATCTGAATATATTACAGCACTAAAGGAAATTAAGCAAGTACAAAATGAGACAATGTGGGATTTCGACCATATATTTAAAGATGTAATGGGTAGGTTAAATTTTCAGAATCCTGATGAACAACACTGAGAATGGTTTATAGCAGGCCTATTACTACACATCCAATGTCCATTAACACAACAAAAGGTCATGTCGCATCCAAAAGCATTGGAAATCATGATGAAATTAGAAGCATCTCCCGTAGGAGATGGCACATGTATGTCATAGGTACAATCACAGTTGGTTGCACTGAGGATCAATTGTCAGAGATAATGAAGCAAAAGGAGAAGTGAAAACATGTTTGGTGTATAACATGTAATACAAAAGGCCACAAAAAAGAAGAGTGTCCAACCTTTGTGCAATATATGGCCATCGGAGAAACGAACCCATTGGTAGGAGGAGTAGGGTACTATGAGATATGTAAGACATGGGGCCATCATCCAACTACTTTTCCCTTAATGCAGAAATATCAGAGCACCCCAAGGAATTTATTCTGTAATTTTTACAAGTTGGTAGGACAAAATGAGAAAAACTATTGTGCATTCGACTTGATGAGAGAGCGCACTTCAGATGCTTACAAAATCTAGGAGGAAAATGTCGTAGTAGAAGGAGGAATCCCAAATTAGAACACTCCAAGAGGATTTAATAAGGGAGGATGTGGAGGTTTCGGTAGAGGTTGAGGATGTGGAGGATTTGGTCGAGGAAGTAGAGGATTGATAATTTGTTACGATTGCAATCAACTGGGACACTTAGCAAGAGATTGCGCAAATACTTACATGACATGTACGTGCTGCAGGGCCTTGGATCATGCAACATAATATTGTGCTCAATTTATATCAAAGTGGTAGGCGAGAGAGAATCAAAACCAGCATCAAAATCATAATCAGAGCCATAACCAAAACTTGCAAATGATAGCTACTAAAGAATGCGACGATCAACCAAAAGTAGAAGCTGTTATGTGTGGTGGGACAAGAACTTGATCAGATGCAACAGGGAAAGGAAAATGAGTAGAACCATGGATAATAAAATCAGTTGAGCCTAGGCCAACATTTAACCCATAGGAAGAAAATTAGACTTACCTGCAATAAGGAAAGAAATATTAGGATCAGACTAAAAAGCTTAAACATCAAAGACACCACCCGTATATGATATGTTGTCGATATATGATTGCACTATTCCAGACAAAACAACCGAGAAGGTAAATAATTTGAAGGAATTCCTAAAAAGTTGTTTAGAATTGATGTAGGATGAGACCGCACTAAATACACTGCGTAGGATGATTGATCAATTTACACTAGACAAAAAAATACCTACAACGTAAAAAGCAGTGAACCAAGTCCTGCGTAATAAGAGGAAAAATAAAGAGTTTAGATTAAGTGCACAGATAAGAGAATATGACATGGATAATGTCATCTTGGACATAGGATCAAACATCAATGTTCTCCCAAGACATATGTGGGAGATGATGGGGAAACCGAATCTAGTATGGTCGACTGTCCAGTTGATATTGGCTAACATCATTATATAATACTGATCATGAGACTGGTAGGAGTATCTATGAACATAGATGGAGTGTGCAGTGTAGTTGACTTTGAAGTCATCGATATTGTGGATAACAGTTAGTTGTACCCTATTTTTCTCGGAATATATTGGGCCTTTGACAACCAAGTGATAATCAACCTGAAGAAAAGAGATATGTTTTTTGGAGGAGGCTTAAAATTCACTGCACCATTAGACCCCCTGGAGGCAAGAAGATATGTGGAACCTACAAGAGAGGAAATTGATAACTTATATAATATGACAATGTGCATGGATGATTACATCAATCCCACTGCAAATAGTACACTTAGTTGGAGAAGCATAATATTTTACACATCAGACTCGAAGGAAAGAATTGAACACTGGAAGCACTGGTTGCATGAGGTATCAACCATAAGGTGTGCATGCATTACCCGCTCTTTGCGCTGGATCGGAACAGAGGTATGTGATACAACAAAGTTTGATGAAGTGACTGATTTAAGTTCTTTTGTTAATGAATTCAAGCTACAGATAACCTAACAATGAATGTTGTTATCAGTAGATGTTGCACTAAGATCGACCCCAACAAGATGGTGGGCAACCCTCAAGGAAGGGATAGAGGATTTCTAATAGTGCAAGAGGTTGATGCAGATCAGGTTTGGAACATAGGATAATATGCTCAAATATAGAGGCATGAGCAATATGAGAGGCCATGTGGCATGATGTATGACAACTTGGAAGCAAGTGCTGAAGAAGGAATGGACACACAGGTTATACATACGTTGGAGACAATTCCCCAGAATTGGTACCAAGAGCTAGAAGTGCACAGAAAAACGATGAACAAGGATGAACTCATCCAAAACTTTAAGGTAACATTTACTTTTGAAGCCGAGTCACCTTTAATTGATGCAGTATTACAAGTCATTAGAGGAATTTTTTTTATGGAAGAAGGACAAGGAGAATTAGTACATATCTATAATGCACACCAAGAGTCTGCGACAACTCATGAATTATTGGAATGTTATAACATTACCGAGGATGAAAAGACGAAGAAGAACCGAGAAATGTACATGTATCATAAATTGAAAAGGAGCACAATGTAGTAGGTCCAACAATTGAATATGACACATACACGAATCCCTTAATGGTGCACATAGTGAACATTGGAATAGAGGAAAAGCCAAAGTTTGCAAACATTGGGGATTATTGGAATGATGAGACTGTGGAAAAGGAAAAGATTGCATACTTACTGCATGAATATCAAGATATTTTTCCAAACTCTTTTTCAGAGATGAAGGGAATAGCTAGAGAATTAGGTGAGATGAAGATTCCACTGAAACCAAATGCTAAACCAGTGAGAGAGAGACCTTACAGATTAAATCCAAGGTATAAGGAAAAAGTGAAAGCAGGTCTCAATAGGATGATAGAAGCTGGCATAATTGAACCCATCACAGAATCTGAATGGATAAGTCTAATGGTGGTTTAGGATAAGAAGGTGGGGGGTATTAGAATTTGTGTATACTTGCGAAAATTGAATGATGCATGCTTACATGACCCATTCTCGACCCCTTTTACAGATGAAGTATTGTAAAACGTAGGAGGACTGGAGACCTATTCGTTCACCGATGAATTTTTAGGATACCATTAGGTAAATATTGTGCCAAAAGACAGACACAAGACTACATTTGCGATGGAGTGTGGAAGCTATCAATACATAATGATGTTGTTTGGATTAAAGAAAGCACATGTTGTATTTTTCCAGAGTGGTTGTCACATCATTTAATGAGTTTATTCATCAGTTTCTTGAAGTATACCTAGATGATTGGACTGTCTTTAGCCTGTTGAAAGATCACACATAAAATCTAAGGTTGATGCTTGATCGGTGTAGACAATGTCATATTTCATTAAATTTGAGGAAATGTATTTTAGGCATACCATTCGAGATATTGTTAGGCCATGTAGTATGCAAACAAGGTCTGTTAGTTGATCCAACCAAGATAGAAATAATTGTTAATTTACCACCACATGAATCCATGCGACAATTGAGAACAGCACTGAGTCATACAAGTTACTACCAAAAATTTATTAAAGGATATGTGCAGATTACAACCCTAATGGAGAAGTTACTAAAGAAAGAAGTTAAGTTTTAGTGGAACGAAGACTGTTAGAAGGGTCTGGATATATTGAAACAGAAGTTAGTAATTGTGCCCATTCTAGTATTCCCAGATTGGTAGAAGGAGTTTCACGTCCATGTGGATGCATCATCAATAGTACTCGGCACAATACTAGCTCAACGCGAGTTAGACCATTCAATTGCGTTTTCTAGTAGGAAGTTGTCGACTTTTGAGAAAAAATACACGATGATAGAAAAGGAAGGCTTGGAAACGGTGTATGCTTTGCAGAAGTTCAGAAATTACATATTGGGATACCACTTTAATATGTATACAAACCATTCTGAACTTAGATATCTAGTGAACAAACTGGTTTTGGGGGGCAGAGGATCTGTAGATGACTGTTACTATTCTAGGAGTATGATTTTGAAGATATAATGAAGCTAGGAAAAATGAATGCAGAACCTGACCATTTTTTGTGGACTCTAACAGGAGAGGATGCAGGTAATTTAGACAATAACTTACCTAACACACAACTTTTTTCAGTTTAGATAGTAGATGACCAGTTTGCAGAATTTTCCCAATACTTAAGAATAGTAAGCAGAACCTGACCATTTTTTGTGGACTCTAACAGGAGAGGATGCAGGTAATTTAGACAATAACTTACCTAACACACAACTTTTTTCAGTTTAGATAGTAGATGACCAGTTTGCAGAATTTTCCCAATACTTAAGAATAGTAATGGATCCATCCGATATGACAGTAGCCCAGAAAAAACAACTAGTGGTCAGATCAACCGATTACAAGTTGATCACATGAAACTTACATAAGTTAGGCATCAATGGGATACTGCGATGATGTGTTCTAGAACATGGAAGACCCATTATTTTAGTAGAGGAACACAAGGGACTTGCAGGAGGAAACTATGCAGGAAAAGAGACAATGAAAAAGATCTTGTATGTAGGGATATGGTAGCCTACACTCCATAAGGATGTGAAAGAATATTGTCAAAACTGTGATGCTTGTCAGAGAGTTGGAAGCCCATCACAAAGGGATGTTATTCCCTTGAATCCATAGGTTACCTTACAAGCATTTGACAAATGGGCATTTGACAGGTTACCTATTAACCCCACCAACGAGAAGAACATGATCCAGATACATAATTATCGTGACAGACTTCTTGACTAGATGGGAAAAAGTAGAACCAGTTATAGATTGCAGTGCGGAGACAACTGCACGATTCGTGTTTAAGAACATAGTTACAAGGCTTGGGTGTACTAAAATACTTATGAGCGATCATGGGTCTCACTTTATGAACAAGATAATTATGGCACTGACATAAGAGTTTCAGATACAACATCGAAAGATAACTCCATATCACCCACAAGCAAATGGAATGGTAGAGGCATTCAACACGATACTGGAAAATGTGTTGACCAAGGAGTGCAACATAGGAAGGGATGAATAGGATTTAAGTATCCTTGTAGTACTTTGGGCTAACCGAACTACAAGCAAGAAGTTGATAGGACATACATCCTTTAAGTTAGCATTCAGACAATAAGTAGTCATGCCCATGGAATTTCTTATACCAAGTCTATGCATTACAACAATGACATATATTATGGATTCCGACGTAGTAGAAGAAATGATATCACAATTATTAATACTAGAGGAATATTGCTTGCTTGCAGGTTTCCATCAACAAGTACAGAAGGCAAAAGAGAAGGCATGGCACGATAAACACATCAAACAAAAGACGTTCTAGACAAGGGATCTAGTACTTCTCTATGACAACAAGTTCTTACAACACCCAAGAAAGTTCATGACACATTGGTTAGGGCCATATACAATCAGACATGTGATTGATGCAGGTGTTGTTCAGCTAGAGCAGTTGAATGGACAAGTCATGGAAGGACTAGTGAATCAGAGATGAATGAAACTGTACAGGGACGACCATCCTTCCACGCACTAGAGGAGATGCACAGTTTAAAATGGTATCATAGTGTAGTATAGGAAGGAAAGAATAGAAAAAGAACAAAAAAATCAAGGAAAATAGGGAAAAGTATGAAACGACAAAGGTTGGACATTGATGAATTAAAGAAGTTTTGGTTATGCATAGATAAGAGAAAAATAGGTAGAAGGAAACAAAGAGGAAGGAAACTAGGCTACGTCAAAGGGAGCGATAGTGCAGAGAGATGCAACTGCACAGATGATACCTAAGGAGCATTCAACACACCACATGATGGGATGTACAATCAAGAGTGATCATGACAGTGAAGCAATGGTGCCGTGTAACATTAACTACATAATACCACGTCCGATGGAAAAATCGCATGGAGAATCCACCGAAGGTATGGAGTAATGGAGGAATAAAAGTAACCACTAGCATATTAGTCATTGATCCATTTGATCGAGATTGATACCCGGTTACGTATCTAGATTAGTCANNNAGATTGATACCCGGTTACGTATCTAGATTAGTCAGTTGAACCAGTCCTTGATCCGTTTATGCTCGTGATTGTGATCTAGACCCAGTGCCCTTATTAGAAGACCTGACTTTCCAGCGTAGTCAGTAGATCCAACATAATCAATAGTTCCAGGTACAGATATAGAAGATCAAGACCCTTATTCAAAGCAAGTAAGAGTATACAAAGAGAAGGCGTAAGCATTACTAGTAGCAAAACACGCATCTAATAAGATTTTTGGATCGACCGAAATAAACCCAAATGACCAAACTTAATGTTCATCAAGGCACCTATTCCCATCACACCTATTTCCCTAGATAAATGCTTATAACTGTCCCATTCTCATAGCAGTAATCTAGGATCATGGGACAATACAACACAAGGCATGGCACCAACACACAATACGACACTTGCCATACAGGAAATTATGAATCAAAAGAATAAGGGAAACACCTCAAAAAATGTTCTGCATAAATGGATAGAAGATATGTGGTCTAGACAAACACTATAGTTGGAAATGCAGTATAAAAGTACGTAAATAAGTGCATAGTCATAATTAAAACTGACAAGAAATGCATTCCAAATTGACTTCCATCGAAAGATGGTGGGAATGAGTGTGACAAAAGTTTGTACAGGATGGCCGATATAGACCAGGACCCACCAAAGGACATAACACTATTGCAAAGCCATGGGATGAGACTTTAAGTACACTCAAGTGAGACTGGGAGTAGGATGCATAGAGCCAAATATCTATAAAACAAGTAGAAGTGGCATGCTATTGGTTCTTATCCATTCGGGATAGGAAGAAGAGCCGAGTGTCAGATATAATATGAGAATAATGAAGAGAAAGAACGAAGGGTAGAGGAGACAAATAGAATAAATAAGAGGGTGATGGCACCACCTAAATCCATATTATAGATTTGTTAGTAGACTGCAGTGCCGGTGCAGGAAGAAGTCTCGCGAACATCAGTAATCGACCCAAGTCTAGCAAACTTTCCCAGAATCGGACAACACAGA
>CBVK0100329729.1:0-10863 GCA_900067695.1 Picea abies
AGAGAAAGATCAATGAGTTGGTTAAATATTGTCCAATAGACATGAATGGACTCACAACAAAGGTAGATGTAAACATCATACCATTGGGTTCATATGCCTATCTAGTTGGCATGGATTGGGTGGAAAAACAACATGCTATCCTAAACTGTTTCAAACAAGACAATAACTTGTCTTGATGAGGGAGGGATGCAGGGAAAGATTCAAGGCATTTTTAGTGTTGTCGTTGTTAGAGAAATTTCATCCATACAGTTGAAAAAGAGTTTCATGAAAATATGTCAAATTTTTGCAGCCCATATGGAAGAAGCAGCTAGAGATAAAGTGGCAAGTATTGAAGACCATCCAGTCTTGAAAGATTTTGAAGATGTTTTAGGGAAAATCCCAGGATTGCCACTAAAGAGAGACATTGACTTCTCTATTGATTTGGTGCCAGGAGTTTCCCCAATGTCCAAGACGCCTTACATAATGGGCACACCAGAATTGAAAGAGTTACAGATGCATCTTGAAGATATTTTAAAGAACTTGGGGTATATACACCCAAGTGTGTCACCTTGGGGAGCCCCGGTTCTATTTTTGAAGAAGAAAGATTGAACTTTAAGGCTATGTATTGATTTCAAACAAGTAAATAAGGTCACAATAAAGAAAAAATATCATTTTCCAAGGATTGATGATATTTTTTATCAGTTCAAAGGTGCAATAATCTTTTCCAAGATTGACTTGAGATCAGGTTATCATCAAGTGAGGATAAAATAAGAGGATATTAGCAAGACAACGTTCAGAACAAGATATGGGCATTATGAATTTACGACAATGCCTTTTGGACTATCAAATGCCCCAATTTTTTTCATGTGCCCGATGAATAGAGTGTTCAAGGAATACCTGGACAAATTTGTGATTGTTTTCATGGATGATATTCTCGTCTATTCAAGGACAAAAGAAGACCATGAACAACATTTAAGAATGGTGTTGCAAGTTTTGAGAGAGCACAATTTGTATGCCAAACTAAGTAAATGCATCTTTTATCAAAAGAAGATTCACTACTTGGGGCATATTATATCAACAAATGAGATAACAGTCGATCTTGAGAAGATATGTAACATCCCCATTTTCAGACCCCAAACTAGCAATGTATATTGTAAATGTAATGTATGGCCAAGAGCCAAAGCGATGTAATATGTAAATGATGTAAATTGAATATAACGAATAAAATGTATCACTAGCTGCAAAAGTACACAGACAGAGATTTGGGGGCTAAGTATCCACAAGAGAGGGAAGGGGTCTAGTGAGGGGGAGAGTTTACCCATGTCTATTAAACCAAAAACCATTTCTTATTTTCTTCTAAATTATCCTCACCTTGAACCTTCCATTAGTTTTTAAGTTTTCTAGAGCCCAATCATTGAATTCATGTAAGAGGGTGGGTGTGAGAGTCACTTCCCATAGTTATTGAGAACATGGGCGCTGAGTACAATTAGGTTGGAGAAGAGTGCAAGTCAAGAAAGCAAGAGAAAGAGAGGATTTTCGTATGGGTAGGAGACCAGAATTACACATTCATGTTTTTGCATAGAGAGTTGTTTTTACATGGAGTTTTCTGGCCAACAAGGGAGTTCTGAGTGCTGAAGATTAAAGGTGGTTGTTTTGGGAATGTTTGACAGTTGTTTGGAGCTGTAATTTCATGGAGAAGGAGGTCGCGAGCCTGTGAGTGATATGTTGTTCGAAATTCTCCAAGGAAGCATGTGTTTTATTGTTGGGTGAATTCGTGTTGCACCTATGAAATTATTGATATCCCATCAAGTAGAATTCATGTCCAACCTATGATGGAAGCCCTGGAGGGGAGTTGAAGCATGAGGTACTATGAGAAGTGAAGGGGGATTGCATCCCTTGGGTTGTGCAGGTTGGGGGGAAGAGAATTGGTGGACTATAATCAACTATGAGAATCGATTGTCGAGAGGGGGACATTAGCCAACCTCAGGGACCAATGTCTCTTATGGATTCATATCCCTAGCTCGAGGGTATCTTCCTGTTGAGAACTAGAAAAACAAGGCTACGGTTGGGAGGAACGTTCGTCCTCTGCAACGGGTTGCATACTTTTATAAGATAAGTGTTTTTATCTGCTATGTTGCTTTGTGTTAAATGTTGATATATTTGTTGTGCATATTACTCTGAATTATGCTGGTTAAATGCTACTTGGTGTGAGCAGAAAGATGCATCTATGTCTCTATTGTATGGTTGAATGATGTTGTATGTATTTAGTTGCTACTATGTATAGTGAGAGTAGTTATATTTACGTTTTCACTAGTATGGACAACTAAATGAGTTAGAAAGTCAAGTTGTGTGTTATTTCCGCATTTAGATTTAGTATCAGAAAATTTTATTGGGTCGTTTTAGTAGTGATGTGACCTAGGTGGGGGTTTTGTACATTATAGAGTGATATCAGAGCTTAAGTTCAACACTGGACCCGTATGGGCCAAGAGACGCTATGAATTTGAGCAAATTCATTGTTATATATTTGATCTATGATGAATTTGGGGGAAAACAATGGTAACCAGAAAGAAATTCCCAAATTCGTGAGAAAAATCTGAGATATAATTGGATAAGGATTGTCTAAGATGTTTAATCACATCAATCAATCGAATTGCATAGTTAGATTCAACCTGCAAGGTCAAAATTCACATTTTAATGGAGGCCAACAGAAGTGGGAGAGTTTGACGAATCCATAGCCAAGATCGTGTCTGATCTTGAGATCGACAACCTAGATTTGTTTTGATAAATTTAAAAGTTTATAAGGATTTCTTAGGTTGCTAAGGTCTATCCGATCAACGACTGGGATTCATTTTCAGCCACTTGGAAAAATGATCAAATAAACGGTTGAGATTTATTTTCGATTGTTTAAAAAATGGATCAAATCAACATCCAGGATTCATTTTCGGTTGTTGGGAGGTTATTCGTCCTTGTTACATTAAACTACATTGGCTTCTTTCTTCCCACATTGATCTTCAGAAAAATGCCCCTGGTTGTGTTTTTCATCCCATAACTATTAAAATCAACGGTCGACATTCGTCAGCAGAGTCGGGCGATGTTTGATGGATTGACGCTTGAGATCATTCTAAATGGTAGATCAACAACCCAAATTCATAGAAGTTTTGATCAAATTTTTCTTAGTGTTGGAGCTGGCCAAAGGAAATGACTGACGATTGATGACCGATGGTCGGGTTGGTCGATTCGGCGAAGTGTTTTAATCGAGCAAGAGGAATGGCCGATGACTGATGGACTAATGGTCGGGTTAGCTGATTCGACGAAATGTTTTAATCAAGCAAGAGGAACATCAGGCGATCGATAAACCGATGGTCGGGTCGATCGATTCGGCGAAGTGTTTTAATTGAGCAAGAGGAATGACCAACGACCAATGGTCTCGTGTCAGCCGAATTTATCGAGGTGTTCGAGTCATCCAAGAGAAATGATTGATGGTCGATGAAGAAAAGGGGATGATAACATGTCATGCCATGTCAACATCCACGTGGTAGGCCACATCATCCAAGCATCCAAGCTCACACCTTAGGATGACATGTCATGCCACGTCAACACCCACGTGTCATGCCACTTAACCAGTCACCACATCATCCAAGAAATGGCTGATGACCGATGATCGGGTCAGCCAAATTGGAGAGGTGTTTTTGTCAGTTAACAGGAGCGGTCTATGGGATGATGGTCGAGTCGGTTGAATTGTCAAGGAGTTTCACCCGCCAATGAAAATCATAGACGACCGACAACTGACGATTGGGTCGGTCAGTTCCCCGCCAATGAAAATCATAGACGACCGGCAACTGACGATTGGGTCGGTCGGTTCATCAATGTGTTGCAATCGATTTCCAAAGGAAATGGGTCGATGGGTGATGGTCGGGTTGAAAGTTTAGACTTTTAGGGAATATTGATGCTTTTGATATCAACAAGTCAGATTTGAAGGCTGATATAACAGTAAAATAGTCATTTTTCTATGATTTTTTTGGGTTTTTGAAGGTCATGAACTTGCAGGGCGATTTTGAGACCCTAAATGACATTTTTAAACAATCAAAACCAACATGAACAAAGTGTAACAAGGTACACTTTGTTTTTGCAGCTCAAATAAAATAATCGAAGAGAGCTATCCAATGAAATACTTCGGGCAAAAAACATAGTTCGTATGATAAAGTTACAACTAAAACAGTAAGGGTAAAATTTTGGCACCAGATTACTTCTAGAGAGCATAACACCTTACTCAAAAGTCCTTTTGAGGCATAAGAGCAATCTATGGAAAGATTATGAGCCATAGAGGACAACCATGTAGCCAAATTCAGGATATTGATATGTAAAAATGTGTGGAAAGAGAAATAAGACACATGTAGCATACATGGATAAATTGGGAAAAACAACCAAAACTTCTTCGGACCATAACTTTCATCTCAGAGCTCTGATTGGAGTAAACAAATAGTCGTTGGAAAGGTCTCAAGCAGGAGAATAAATCTATCCAAACAAAATTTTGAATTGGACACTAAAATTTTCTCAGAGAGTAATAAAGTAATTATGTATCAGTAAGAAAGTGGAAATTGCAACATGTGAATGTTGTAACTTTTCACTCAAAACGCAGAATGAGGAATGAGTACAGTTGTTGGAGAGTTGTTTCGAAGAAGAGAGTATTTAAGGAATTAGATTTTGGAATAATGCATTTATATTATTCATAATTTGAAATGAAGAATGACCTGTAATCTAATTAATAAATATTTTGCAATATGTTTAATTATAAAAACAATTATTGCATGCACATTCTTGCAGAATTAGAGATACATAAAGCAAAATTTAGTTCTTATATGAGAAATAGAGAAATGCATGATGCACAAAGGTCTTACAACCATGAATAAGAGATGAAGAATGACCTGTAATCTAATTAATAAATATTTTGCAATATGTTTAATTATAAAAAAAATTATTGCATGCACATTCTTGCAGAATTAGAGATACATAAAGCAAAATTTAGTTCTTAAATGAGAAATTGAGAAATGCATGATGCACAAAGGTCTTACAACCATGAATAAGAGATAAAAGGTCTGCATGTCAGCATGGGTAATGATGAGACTGAGTCTAATGGGAGAAAAGATAGGCAGGAGCCTGTAACTATGAGAAGCCTAGAAAAAGAAGTGCATAGCTATAGGGTCTATAATGAAAGGATCATGAAAGCTCAAGAGGAGATACTACAAAGCCTAAATATGGTACAAAAGAAAGTCAACAAAGATTCGGGCACAAAGCAAGAAGCTAGTGTTAGGAAAGTGGAAGTGTCTAGGTTTCATGATAAGAGGGATGATCATGGAGGATCTAGACGATCAAGTAGGAATCGACATCATCATTTCCCAGGGCACTCGACTAGAAGAGAATCTGCACGTTCAAGGTCGACAAGCAGCGCAAGTGTGTCTCTGGTCAGACATCAGAGAAGGAGACATGGGTCAGATAGCTTGCAAGGAGAGCTAATGAAAATCAAGCCACCATCTTTTGATGGAGAAAACAAAAAAGAAGAAGATGAAAAAGCATGGTTTCTAGTAATGAGGAAATATTTCCAGTTACATGACTACTCATAAAATGTAGAAGCCAGAATTGCATCCTACCACCTTCAAGGAAAGACATCTATGTGGTGGGATCAACTAAAGCAGGTTAAGCACCTTGATGAGAAGAGAATTTCTTGGAAGCAGTTCAAGAAATATTTTCAACAACATTACTTGTCAGAGAAATATTATGACAAAAATATGCAAGAGTTCTTTGAACTCAAACTTGGGAACATGACCATGGATGAATATGAGAGAAAGTTATTGGAACTTATCAGGTATGTGAGCTTCATCAAAGATGAGAAGGTCAAAATTTAGAGGTTCCTGAGTGGACTTATGCCCCAATTAAGGGGTAATGAGCCAATATTAGGGCTTAACATCCATCCTGTTGTCGTCCTTATACACACTTGCAAACGTGAGCTAAGTCCGGCTCACTTAGTGTGTCCTTGGAGGCACAATGCCTAGGTTCACAACCCACACTGTCACTTTGACTGGAACCTCTTCCGTCTAGGCTTACACCTAGGCAAGCCAAAGGGGGTAGACCTTAGTTACTAGATGTGTTAGAGTTAGGTTCTAGGAGTTAATTTCAATTTGTTAAGGTTAGAGGGGATCTATTCCTAAGATGCTAAGACAACCATGCAAGATGCAAGGGTTAGCATGAAAAGCAAGCCTTTTCCCTATGTCAACTAAAACTAGTGCCTAAAGATTGGGCAAGGGGTCAACTATGTTAAAGGGAGTTTCGTTACAAGTAGATTACAAGTTACTTACAAAATTACAAAAGAATAAATCCAATTATAGAATATCATATACAATTACTTACAAGATTTACAATTTAAAGAATGATAGATTACAACAACAAGCTAACCAATTATCTATTTGTGTTTGTGCAGGTTATCAAAGCATTAAAGCATCATATCAACAATTCATCACAATTATGAGATCATCATCAATACATCATCGTGAGCAATATCAACAACAATTTAAGAAGATTTAGAAGGCTTAGCACAAGTGTTGTTAAGATTATCACAAATGATCTACACTCTTAATTATTAAACCCCCAAGTATTCTATTAGGTGTGGTCTAGGGTTTAATTATTAGGCTTTCTTAAGATTTATCAAAGTTTTAATTAGCTTTCACCGAAGCCTCCTCCTCCTATTGCCAAATAACTGTTGGACGCTCAAGATAGTATGGCAACGAGGCCAACCCTAGCAGAACCAGTCAACCCAAAACAAGAGTACTTCCCGGAGAGGACACACACTTGGTGTGCCACGGGGCAGTCCCCTGCCACTACCCTTCGTTGTTTTCTTCAAGCCCCGTTTTAGATGGTGAAGATGGTGGTCTAAGGTACCCTAAAGTAGTCTGTTAAGTATATATAATGATTGGGTAGACTTTTAGGTGATTATTAGAGTGTTTAGAAGGTTTTAAAGCACATTTCAGGTGCAATTTAGTGATATGGCCGAAACTGTTATTAGCTTTATTAGTGTGTTGCTTAGCTTTATTAGTGTGTTGCTTAAGCTTAAACCATTGAATAATGTCAACACATGTAAAGAAAAATAAGAGATGGCTGAAGAATAAGATGTTATCATATGCACAATAGTAATTTGCTAAGAAACAAGAGATCTATGGCAAGAACAACTTGCCTTAAAGAAAGAAAGAAAATTTAAGTGTGTTTGCCTACTTAATCATTCAACACATTCCAAGCCCAAGTAAGTGGCTTCCAATAGATATAAGCAATATAGAGAAAGAACCAATTACTTGTTAATCACTTTAGAGATGTTTAAGCATTAAGGATTAAACCATGTGCTGAAGTAAGAAATAACAAGCTTGAAATGAAACTAAGCAATATCTAGTTAAATTATTTAGGTGTGTTGCCCAATAGGCTTAAGATAATGAGATAGATCTAGAATATAAGCATTTAGAACATATTAAACATTAGATCACATCACATCAAGTATTAATCATGAAGCCTTACCTATTTGGGGTATTCCTCTCCCAACTAGGTAGGTGATTAAGTTATATTTGCTTAGTTAAGTTAAGTTTCTTTGAGATCTTAGTTATTAAGGAAAACCATGAAAGAGGAGCAAGAAAGGTAAGCTAAGCTACAATCTAATCTACAAACAAACAAGCAAAACCCCTAGGTTGAGAAGGTGCCCACACCTTCTAAACCTCACGGCCAAGCCTAAAAGAAACTCAAAAAAAAGGGTGAAAAGCTAGATCTAGCCTACGTTCTACCTACCCCAAGGCTCATAGAAGAGGGGAGGCCGTACCACTTCCTCTCTTACACTATGAGCTCAAACAATCAAGCCAAAAAAAAGAGAAGAAGTGCAATACTAAGCTAGAAAATGAAAGCAGGGGGGGTTAGCAATAGCTACCAAATCCCCCAAAGGGGTCTTCAAGTGTTGTGTGTGTCTCTTTGGGGCAGCCAAGAGCCTCCAATCAGATCTGATATACCTGCAAAAACAACAAGCTTTGCTTACTAGGATGGCTACACACAACCAAAAGAAGTTAAGGAAACCCTTGCCCTTTTGGGGCAAGAACTTTCCACAAGTAAAATATATATTTGATATAATTTTTTGACCTACTTAAACAATTATATGCTAGCTGAAAATGACATGAATGGACAGCAATATTAGGAGAGGAGAAATAGATCTAAAGAGTTGGAGTATGTGAGAGCTTCAAGTGACCTTTCTCCTAGAAGGAGTTCCCAATGAAACCCTAGAGATGAACCTGCAAGATCTCTTCAAACAACATGCATACAATAGACAATATGTTGATGTATTGCAATTAAACGACACTTCTATTTTACCAAATACATCAAGATATATAAACCAATAGGCATATGCTCTATTAGATCTACTTAGATAACACTTTACCTAAGATCTAGTGTTGCAAGAACTTTAAAAATATCAATACAAAGTTACCTCCCATGCATAAGAAAAATAAGCATACGCTTTACTCTTCTTGTTGTCTTCCAAAGCTTCAAAATTATATTACTCAAAAAAAATCGTTTTGGAGAGAAATACTCCAAAACCCTAGAGCATAGAATGAAAATGAAATGGAATGAATGACTAGAGAGAGAGAGTTGGAAATCAAGTAGCATAACAATAGCTCAAGATATGGTGCGTTGGGGAGGAGAAAAGAGATCCATTTATACTTGGAGAGGCAAACCTACCTCTCTTGGATCTAAGCCAGGTGTCCACCACCAAGAAAAAGAGTAGATCTCAAGGCTAGGGCGCACCTCCTAGGGTTTGCCCAATGGATCTAGGGTGTAGAAAAATAGAAAAATCAATTGGATAGATCCAAGGGCATGTAAGAAGCATGGGATTCATGCCAAGGTAAGTGAAGAATCTCAAATAATTTTTTTAAAAATTATTTGTGGAATGTCTAGAAGAGGGAGGGTGCACTCCTCTTGGAGGGCGCACCACTTGGGATGAGGGAAAGGTAATGAGGGGTGAGAGATGAGTGAGGGGTGTTGGGATCACACAAAACTTCATAGGAGAGGTGTGGGATCCGTGCTAGGGTGAGAGGAAGAGCCTCAATCAATAAAAACGAAATTTTTATTGGAGAGACACAAAGGAGGGCGTAAATCTCTTGGAGAGCACTCCCCAAGGTACAAAATCAACCCAAATGCAAGGATGGGTGATGTGGTGTAAGTGGGGTCACCTCTAGGGGTGATAACAAGGCTCAATGAAGTGAAAGCTCAAGAGAAGGGGCCATACTCAAGTCACAAATTAATTAAAAAGGGAAAAACGTCAATCTCCCTAGGGGGACGCAACTTTTGAGTATGGAGGTGGTAAAAGAGATTAAACAAGGTTGAAAAAGGTTGGGAGGCTAAGGTTATGCTTAGGGGGTTTCTCTCTAACCATCATTTCAACATTTCACATCATCTAACTCATTATTACAATTTTTACATCTTGCCATGTTTGGACTTTAGCAATTAAAATTGTTGTTTTAGATTGACTGATACTTTGGGTGGACTAACCCATGGATAAAGTTGTCCGACTGAGCTGAAACTTGGTCCATGGATGTAGGGGGTGCTATTCCATTTCTTTTGAGCACAAATACCCCTATCAAAAGTCCAAGGATCTAGTTTTTACAATTATTGCTCAAAAATAATTAATTAATTAAATAATTAAACCTCTAAACTTAGGAAATTTAATTAAAAATTAATTAATTAAAAAAACTAATCTAGACTCGACGGAATTCCGCGAAACTTTCTACGATGTCTTGCATGGTCATTGAAAATGAATTCCCTATATAGTTACCAAAACATAAGCCTACTAGAACGCCGTTCACCACTTTGGAGGACATATGCAAAGTGTGAGGGAAAGACTCAAGGGAAATCAATAAGGCTGAAAAGCCCAACTGATAACCTAAGGATAAAAAACCCTCGGTGAAGGAACTCTTCCAGTGAACCGATCCCAAGGTAACTGACTTAGACATGACTCATGAAGACCTATTACATTATTAACCCACGCAGGGGTGCGGAAATTCCAATTACAAAAATAAGTGCTGGGCCAAACACTGCCCTGTAGAACCAAAGGTCTTCAACAACACTGCATCTGATGATGCATCTCTTCATGGCACATGAGTTGACCACCGGTGCTAAATGGGCGGTCAACATCTGGCTCCACATGGGGACATGTGTTCAATCTTCTCACTTGAGATGGAGAGCATACGAGAATCCAACACCTACAAAATAGAGTGCTCACCGTAGTGCACACCAATACCCAACATTAGAATACATTTATACATGATCAAATTAATGAATGCTATACAACATTTACATAATGAAATAACTAAAGTACAACATCATAATTTACAACAAATAAATCTATAGTACAAAAAATTTTCTAAGTACATATTTACATAATGAAATAATACAAAACTGAAATACAAAGAGAAAGGTTAGAGATACGTTACAGAGGGTGTCCATTCAGACACCACGTTGCCCCATCATCTGTAAAAGAGTTTGAGCTGCTGCCCATTCCTCGGAATGCTGATGGGTTTGTTATCCCTGATTTCTAGGGATAACTAGGAGATCATGTCTCGAGGCCCACAGGTCTTAGACATGGAGTACCGAGAGCAGGATTGACCTGAGCATGGCCCTGGAGGGCCCATCCTTCTCTTCTTTCATCAGATTTGTCTTGTCAGCAGCAGCAGCATCCATCATCATCGACTTGGTCTTGTATCGAAGAAGGCTCTTGCTCCATGAGGTAATTGGTCTAGGTATCATGGTATGTGTCACCTTTGATCATTATAACCTTTAGATATATGCATCTTACTCCTTTTATTTCTA
>CBVK0100329741.1:0-23712 GCA_900067695.1 Picea abies
ATTAGGAGTATTTTGTACATTAGAAGTAGTAGACTTGGGATTGGCATGAATGGCTTGTTTAGACTGAGTCTCAACATGAAAAGTGCCAATCACACCATCAACAGCGTGAGAAGCTACTGGAGGTGTTGGGGTAGGATTCATAGATGGATGAGGAGCATCAGGGATTAAGTCATATAGTGTGCCTGTTTGCAAATAAACTAGATCCATATATTGAGCACGACTAATCGCTTGCTCTTCAGTGATGACACTGCCCATGGAAAAATCACGGGCTATAGGACCAATGAGAGATTTGGTAAACCACTCCACCAATAGTTGATCAAGAAGGGGAACTTTGATTAAGCATCTTCTCCTCCTACACTCACGAATATGATCGGAAATGTGAGTAGAAGAGGATTGTTTAAATGAACTCAAAATTTTAGTTCGTATCTCATATCGTATTGGCAATTGGTAATGTGTTAAGAATTCTATGGTTAAGGTATTGAATTCACTAAAGAACCCTCGTGGTAACTCAATATACCACTTGGATGCCAAACCCATAAGAGTTCGTTGGAAAAGACATAATCTTATAGAGTCATCCATCAATGAGTTGGATGAACACCAAAGATGGAATGTCATGATGTGATTATTTGGGTCTTCTCTCGATCGACCATCAAACTTAGGAATTTCTGATGGTAATTTGGCTGGTATGATAGGCCAATAAGGAGAATGTAAAATAGGATCATTCAAAATCTTAGATAAATCAGGTAAATCCAATGTAGCAAGAAAGGTCAACTATCTATTCACTTGAGGAAAATGATATTTTTGAGGAGGAAGTCCCGTAGGTATACCAGTAGGAACACAAGAATTTTGTAGATAGTCAGCAAGTCCTGTAAAATTCGGTGGTGGAGGATTTTGAGTCGAATAACCAACAAGAGTTGGTTTATTAGGCAATCTTCCTTGAAAAGGAACATTATACTGAAAATTTTGACCCCAACTTGGATTCACAGAGCCTGGATACGGTTGCCCGAGACTAGGGGGTACAAAAAAATTAACTTGAAGATGTTTCCCCCAGACAGTTGTTGATTACCTTGGAAAGGAACATTCCAAGGTTGATATTTTGACGCAGGTATATTTTGTCGATAAACTGGGTTATGGCCTCCAACTTGAGGTTGCCCTCCAACAGGAATTTGAAAACCAGAAGTGATGATACGACTTGTGCCTCCAAATTGATTAGTGATACTAGGGCCAAGATGATTAGATCCTCCAGGTGAAGGTGGAGGAGGAACGTAAGGCCCTCCAGAGTGAACCTGGGCAGGTGTAGGAACAGAATGAATAGCAACATTATACCCAGGAGGAACAAAAACATTAGGCCCTCTAGATGGATTCTGGGAAGGATTAGAAATGGAAGTATTTAAAGCATTATACCTAGGAGGAAGTGACATATTTGATCTAATTAGAAGCGATGTTCCAATAGGAGCTTGAGTGATAACTGCATTTCCGACAGAAACAGGTGTAGCTTCCATGGTAGAGCTATTGATCTGGAGGGGGGGAATTGAGTGAGAATCAACCAACAATTGGTCTAAAACTCTGATGACATTACTGGTTGTGCCAGTAAAATGATCTAAAGGTACGGTATAAGTAGTGGAAGTCACATGTGTTTGTGATGCCATGGGTTGATTATGAGTTCTCAAGCGTAAATGGTTCATTCCTAGTTTATCAAAAATATCTTGTCCCGAAGAAGTTCTCCAAAGAGTACGACTAGGACCAGGAGTGCTAGGATCAAAATTTCCAGTAGTGTGAACGAGAGTTATAAACGACTCTGCGTGAGTTCCAGTAGGTATTTCAATATACTCTTCAACAACAATGTCTCCCGATGAATTAATTTGGAGCAAATGTGGATCTTGTACAACACTCAATAACAGATTTACAGGAAGGATTGACTCCTCCAATGGAATAGAACTTCCAATTTCAGAGGCTATGTCATTATTGACTGTTCCTTTAGGATAACCCTCTGGTGAGTTAGGACGCAAAGGAACCTAATATTCTGGATCTTCCAGAGGTATCCCTTGCATCCTACGTGAACGACGAGGGTCGATGTTGCCCGTACCAAATAAAGAATGAAACAAATCTATGGCCAACTAAAGAAACAAACAACATTCACTAATAAAATCTAGAAGTCAAACACGCAAACAAACCTTCTTATTTCGAAGTCACTAGTTGGTGATGAGATCCAACGTCACAAAATCAAGACAATAAGGGGCTGGGATAAGGTGGGTGGAAAAGTTACATTGACAACCTACTTAACAAACTTACACCCAAGTGCAAGCTCCCACACATAATCATGGGTATACCCTCCAAGGAGCCCGAGTGATTTTAGCCAACGTCAATTCCAGGTACCATGAACATTTTCCCCTCCATAATCACCTCGTGTAAAGACCCTAAAGAGATAGGCCACTAAGGTTACCAACTACGACAATGATGCCTAGGGAAACAGTTGACAGTCCAATCCACGCGCAAAGGCAGGGTATCTAAGCCCGAATTCAACTCGAGAAGGTCCCCATGGGATTTTCTTCTCAAGTGAACCCTAATAATACATGCAATCTCTACACTAAGACCAACAAAGTAGGGTGAGTAACTCTATCAGTCCTAATGCGACCTCATGATTGACCCTTGTGTTAGAAGGGCTTCCCAGGACAAAATGTAGCAAATGGATTTAAACTCTCCCTATCACAAGATACTATTGTGTGTTTTGATGCTTTGGAGAGTGTGCCTTACAACTTATTCCAAAGCGCTATCCTAGCTAATATTGGTGTAGAGAATTTCTAGAAAATAAAAGTTGCTAATAAATTTTTAAATTGCGTTGTATTTTAAAGGTTGTTGCTTACTCAAAAGGGAAACGGAAATGAAATTGATGATGTATGTGACCTTGACCCAATAAAATGCAAGAAGAGATGATTATGCAATCTTTTAATTCAATGAACTCTAATTACAGTAGGGAGAAGGCATCTCTTTTTGAAATCCAAAAGCTACGAAACACAATTTCTCAATTTTTGAATGAAAAATATACCAAATAATAAAAAACTACATAATTTTCCAATTTTTCTCTTTTAAGAAATATTTCGAATGCAACAATTCTCTTGTAAAAAACTACACTTCAGTTCTTTCTTTCTCGAATCATATCAGAGATGTAATGAATAAAAGAAAACGTAATCCAAGAAAATTAGCACATTCTCAACACTATTCCCAAATCAAGTTCATAATGTAGACAAAAATGAAAAGATAAGAAAACATTATGTCAAATACAAACAAAAATGTTTCTCAATCAACTAACAATCCAGAAAGTAAAAACAATCCACAACTCCAAATAAACCAAGGAATCTTTGTCAAACAAGCACTCGAGACCAAGATCTAGAGATTATAGCCTTGTGACAAAAACCAAAAGCAAGACTTGCAAAATTTACAAAGAAATTTAATTTCTGAAAATCAATCAAATGCAATCTTCAAACTTATAAATCAATCATTCATTAGTGTTAGAAGTTCATCCGAGGCAGTTGAGGCAAAATTGGGTAGAGAAAAGAAAAACGATTGTCGCCAACAATTCCTACAGGAATCGTCAGAGGTTGCAGTGGAGTATAGTGTGATGATCTAGGGTCGCCGCGTGCTACCAATATGGTACAGTGCAACATTGTGGCAATGGTCTGCACTAGTAAAGTGCAACGTCATAGGATCGTCGCAGGTTGTTTATAGAGTACAGTGCAACGATCTTTGAAAATAAAGAAAAATGATAAGAAAGACAAAAATTCTCACTTAACTTTCAGACCCAGAGAGTCAAAATAGATCACCCACGGACTCAAAGAATGAAATTAACCAAAAGGAGGCAGGCTAAAAGCAAATAAGAATCAATAAACCAAAAAGAAAGTTGTATCCCCAATATGGTTGCCAATTTTGTTATGAGACTAATTGGTAAGTGCGGACACAAACAAATCTCCCTAACTTCCACATGAAACTGGAACAAAACAGAACAAAATACATACTTCGCCTTAAACTTCATTATCATATAAACTAGTTTTAGTGAGGTATAAGTGACATACCTTTTAAACGATGCTTGATCCTAGCTAGTGTCATCCTTGTAGCTCCTTCCTTGGGTTTGCATAATGGTAAGCGTGTCTAAGAATCACAAACCAACAAAGAGGGAAAACAAACATATGTATATTCTAATGAAGTCTATGTATAAGATCAAGGAATTATAGAACAGAAGACAAGATGTTTTTATAAGGAAGAAATGTATTGATGTATTAAATTAAATGGAAAGTGGAGAATACAACCTATGCCTTGATGTTGCAAGGTCCCCTTTCAATGGATCTTGCTTCAATACACACACCTTTGCTCTAGTGCCTTGAATGAAGAAGATCCACAATCTGACTTGAAGAACTAAAGCAAAGCTCTCAAGCATAATCTAAAGTAGAACTCTCCATGCAAATCTTAACCTATTCAACCTTAGCCTTTTCTATGAGAGATCCCTCTTTATATAGTGTAAAAGAGATATGGTTGAGGAGATTAGGATGATCCCACTAAATCAGAGAAGTAAGTAAGAACCAAACCGATCGGAGGCCACCTCATCTTCTAGAAGATTCCCTTCTAGAACATTAGTGAAATTTGACTTTTCCTATGCTTTAAGCATCGTCGCACCTTATGCACAAGCAACATGCAACGACGTCGCAGTCTAGTTTTAGGGCAGAGTGCGACGATCAGGCATCATCGCACCCCATGCATATAGTAGGGTGTGACGACCTTCCTTGTTGTGGTTTTTGAAAGAGGAAAGCAAACTACTTTTCTCATGGAGAAAGTCTCTTTTAATATTTTCAAGGAACATGAACGCATGTTGTCAGCTGATACTGAGGTGACCAAAATAATGTGTAACAATTACCATCATGGAATCACCACAAATTGTTATCTTTCAAACCCCGATCGACTAGGCCAATCTAATGCCTTTGAAAAGGGCATAAGTTTATGCCTTGTTGTTTTTCATTTATCCTAGACCCTAGGCATAACTTAATGTGGTATGACCTCTGAGATTACAAATTGTCCCCTTCGAGCCTACCACCCCTTAAATGATATAAAATATTAGAATGCTCTATGCTCTAAATTGGAATTGTGTCATCTTTGTTTTATTGAACATGGTTTTAAAGATCATTGGTATTCTACCCAAACCTAGGTGGTTTCTTATTGTTTTTGTTGATTTTTTAGAATTAAGAATAACAAACAAGTTGTTAACCATATAATTTATTTGATGCATTTGAATTAAACCTTCAAGTAACCTATACTTGAGCTTACAACACGATTCAGGTAACATTTGTTTTATTGAACATATTAAAAATATGATTTGCCAAGTTTTAAACCAATGTTCATTGTATATGGTGTGTAATTAAAAGATCTAAAATATTAGAATGCTCTACGTTCTAAATTGAAATCATGCCACCTTTGTTTGTTTTATTGAACAATTTTTTAATGATCATTGGGAATCTATCTAAACCATGGTGGTTTCTTATTGCATATGTTGATTGTTAATTAAAAGAATAGAAAACAAGTTGTTAACCATATAATTTATTCGACACAATTCATTAAAAATGCAGGTAACTTATAGTTGAGCTTACAACACCATTTCTTAAAAATGCAAGTAACCTATATAACATAATCGACGTAACATATCTACCATCCATTATTAATGCAAGTAACATGTCTACCTTTCATTATTAATGCAAGTAACATGTCTATTGGATTCATTATCCAAGTAACCTATGCAATCTTGTCACACCATTTACTATGGTTGTACAATGGGTCATTCATTATATTCACATCTAATAGTGAAACCCATTTTGCAAACTCTCACACGCAAAAAACCTAGATACAATATTTTGATGCAAGTTTGATTAGTTTTAACCTATACAAGTTTGTAACACCACGCAAGTAACATTCTACCATTCATTTATAATGCAAATAACATGTCTATTGAATTCAATATGCAAGTAATAAATGCAAGCTTTTAACACCATTCATTAACTATACACGTTTAACAACAAAACTAGCATGAAACTAACCTATTAAGTCTAACACCTAGATAAAATATTTCAATGTAGGTTTGATTACGTCTAAGACCATCCATTATATTCATTATATCTACTTCATGGAACCAATTATTGATTTCATGCTTTAATTCTCAACTTAAAACAATGAACTAAAATGACTTATAATATCAACCAATTCTAGACAAAGCAAATAAGCAAGCTAGCAACATGTATAAAAAACCATTCCTTAAGTTTTAGTTTAAACATAAATTATAGAAGTCCAAAATATATATCTCCAAAGTAGTAGATAGTCCAAAATGCATTTAGTGTGTACTCAAAATTAGATACAAATCCAAAAGTATGGATATAGACTTGTTCCAAAAATGAATAAATCTATATCGATATCTAACTTCATAAATCCCTATATGGGAACCATAAAATCAAAGACAACATATGAAAACTTTAAAGCTATGTTTCATCATCTACATGCATGTTCTCCTCCTGGGTGACCCATAACACGCACATGTACAAGAATTTAATTAAAACACTAAAGATGAAATTGCATAATTAGTACTAATTTAGACATAAATAAAAATATTTATTACTTCAACAAGAAATTTTGGACCATTATTTGATTAGTGAGCGAGGCATTTTGAGTGAAGTAATCGAGATCAACATTGTTCAAATTCCCACCACCTTGAAAAATGAAGTTTTTTATATTAATACGAAGTAAATAAATTAAATTGTACTTGAAGCATAATTTATGTTGAACATTTAGTACCTTTGCAGTAGCAATATATAGAATATCTAATGTTGCATCTCCAAAGAGTGACAAAGGAGTCGCCCCATACCCAATGTCCCCGATGATGGAAATGGAATTTGTGAACAACATTTCAATTTTTGAAAAGTTTGTTCACATAACTTTAGATATAAATTTGTTCAAATAAACATTGTTAAAGGTGTCCATACAATTGTATATGTATATAGGCAAATGTACCTCATTCAAGTTATCCAAGTTCACACTCCTTGAGACCTTGAATGAATGATCTTTCATCATATGAGTTATGCAATTAATGAATTTACTCGATCTCTAGTGGGCTCATCTACTACCTTAGTTCCCTAGGAAAAAACTCCACCTACCTACAATTAATGATCATACAAAATTTTCAATGTCTTATATCTCTAGACAAGTAAAACACTTTCATCTAATAGCTAAATTGTCTTGATACATAAAACAATAATTAACTCTAGCACATACTAAGACCATGCCCTTGACCTCGTGGGATAATAAATATTGTCACCTATTGTTGGCTTGAGTGCAGGGTTCATACCTAGGGATCGATAAGTTTGACCAACAAGTACCCCATAAATGTCGGCATATTCAATCTTCAAGGATTGAAGAAGGTCTCACCTAAGACACCATGAGAATCACATAGACCATAGGTTATGTGCAAGGTGTGAAGGAATAGGAAATACATGAAACATTTGTCATAGAGCCATGCATTCATTCATAACTATTACAAAATACTACACAAAGTAATACAAAACAAACATACATTTAGATCATGACTCATTAGATACACAGATAAATGTGCTTTGGACTTTATTCATTGAACTCAAGGCATCCAAATGCATTTCCAAACACAGAGGTCGAATCCTACTCGAGAATCATTCACAACAAAACAAAGACGAGCCATTCACTCAAATATATTTTCTCTCTCCTATTCACGCACATAATATCTCTTAACATAGGAATTATCACTAAGTCGAACTGCAGTTGGCACTGATCTTGGCATCGCGCGGTGCATCTTCTTAGGCAAGTGCACAATGATAACTTATGGCGTGTGTGCAGTCTTTGCAAAACCTTAGGGTGCCAACACCTATCTTGATATCTCTTTTCATATGCGATGAGGTCTTCACAACTCATCGATTCCAATTCCATGTCATATTTATAAACAAATCCATCATGGGAATTGAATTGAGATCTATGCTGATTCAACCCAACATCAATCCTCACAAGGGTTGACTATAAGCTCTCAACTATGGCAACCTCACCTCTCGACCAACTTGATAGGTACCCTCCATTTATGAGCATAAAGTCACTAGCATGGGTGAATGAGATACTAGGAGAGGTGGAGCACAAGGTAGAGTGGGATCTCAATAGGCACCTCTTCAATTATATGTCTGACCTTTTCAAACACCATAATATCTCAATGGAAGGTCTATGTAATTGGGTTTCGTGTTCTCAAGAAACTCAACATAGATAAACCTTGTAAAATAATGTGTGGTACCTTGTCATTCCATGGTAACCTCCCATATGTCGTAAGAAACTGATCATAAATATAATGAGTGATGTGAGGGAGTAGAAATTGTAAACCTTCAATGTCACACATTATGTTCCTTCTTTAAAACTAGGCATAGATATGGCTTGTTGTTTAGAGAATTTTTCCTAATCTATATCAAGCCATTTGTTTAGGCCCATCATTTTTTGCTTGCATATCTACATCAAGTCGATCAATCCATTAGTAGTTGACCCAAGCACTTTATACATCAATAAATGTGCTTAGAGAGTCCAAAACTATCTTCATTATTTGTCAACTCTCAACAAGGAGATCCAATCGGTCGAGGTCACCCTTGAATTTTGCATTGTGGGACTTGCAACATTGAAGAGTCAATGATTGACAAAACCTTACCATGCAATATCCTTGAGTACTTTAGAGGGGTAGTTGTTATGAGAATATGCTCATCCACTTACCAGGCATTGTGGTTGGGTTGACCTTAACCCTCCTACTAACCTGACTCTTTGGTTGAGCATGGCCCTTGTAATTGAGCACAACCCCCAAAATGAGTGAGGCCCTTCGAATGAGAATTTCCTTGTGCATCCAACCTCCCATGACCTATTCATACAAATACATAATTATAAACAAGAGCATGTGCATTTGTGTATAAACACACACACACATACTCTTGCAATCCATTTATAATATACAAGTAAATTTTAAGGAATTTACCTGCCATAAGTGGTAAATGTGATGAGAGTTGTACATTCACTGACATAGGTGAATTTTTCATGTTTGGATCACGATCCCTATGATGTAAATCATAGTTTGATGAGTGACAAGGCAACTAATGCAATGGTTCAACTGTAGCCCACCTATGGATGGATGCATACTTCAATGGGATGATTCACTAAAAGGTGCATCTAGAAAAGGGACAAATATTAACTTAAAGATATCATGTGTTATTGAGTGAATGCATGAAGGCAAAGTTCAATATCCATGTATGCAAAAGTTTATATGTGCATAAATGTACATACCATCGTTGGTCGTGTATCCATACGTTGGGGGGTTAAAGACCCAGGGTTCATCAAGCTTTACCAACAAAACCTCAAGGCATCAACATATTCAATCTTCAGTCAAGGACCAAAGAAGGTTTGACCCGAGACACCATGAGAATCACAGAGACCATTAGTCTTGTGTCAGATGTGAAGGGACAACACATACATGAAACCTCTTAAGAGCAAACCCATTCATTCATTCATAAATGAGTGACATATTACCATACATAAGAAAATAAATAGACATATATTCAAACCACAACACTGAAGAATGCAGAGAGGAAGAACTTCATATTTCATTCATTAACTTCATGCTCATTTGAATACAAAATCATAAAAACAGAGATGTGCAATGCGCTCTAGTCTTTTCTTTTAATTCATACACAGTTTCTAGCTCTATTACACACTAATGCAAAACTAAGAAAAAAAAATCACTTGGAACTCATAATATGTTCCAACTTTCTTTTGTCGACATCATGAACTATCTCCTCTCGACTACTCTACTCCACTCTCTCAAGTGAACAAAAGTCCCACTACCATTTATGTATCTGCATTCATCACCCATATCTTTCTTGGAGCGTGGAAATCCCGTCTAACTTGTTAGCTCATCCATACCCTTGCCCATGATCATTCAGGTTATTATAAAAATCAATTACAAAGATTCCCGAAGATACGCTCAGATTTGGTCTTCATGTGGTCTCTTCTTGATTCCTTGCACACAATACAAAATTTGGTCAGCACGCATAGAATTTCTTTGGCTGGAGCAGACATTGATTCTTCCTGGTGCCGTGGAGTGTATCTTCGTGGGTGTGCATGCAATGTTGATTTGTGGCGCGTGCACAACTTCTTCAACACCTTGGGTGCCAATAGGCCCCTAACACTATTAGTTGACTCGTCCTCGAGCCAACGATGTTGTTGTGTTAGTAGGCTTCCAAATTGAGTTCATAGAAGTCTGAATTGGACTGAGTGGGATGTCCATGTAGTGCTTGAGTAAGTGCAAATCATTGATCTAGGTTGTTTTTGCAGCCCATCATCGGTCTTGGAATGAGTCGAGCATCCTTGGATGTTTATAGTGAATTTGGTCTTCATTATTCAGGTATCTTTGTTTGGACTAGCGAAGGATAGATGTCTATTGGCATATAGTCAAGAACCCCAAGCATTATACTAGTCAAGGCTCGCCTTTGGGACTTGGCAAAATCACCTCGACGCTTGTCAGGGCTCGGTTGAGGGTGATGGAACCATCGTGCATGACCATCATTTTCTTTATGTTTCTCTCAAGCTTGTTGGTAGTGGGGAAGATGCACACAACTGCAAATGATAGAGGGGGTATCCCATAGAGTTGGATTATTGATGTCAACAAAGGTGTTGATCCATGGTGGTAGGATCATCAACTCTCGACCCTTGGGTGTTGGGGTGTCCATCGAATAAACTTCAAAGCACAATTCAAGGAACTATTTGGCGATGAGGTCTGTGCCGGTGAGAAACTATAGGCTAGGTCCCCTACCTAACAACCGAACTCGAATTTGTGATTCTCCTGAAGAGGGAACCCTAGGGTGTTGGGTCGTTTGTGTAGAAGGGGCCATGGGCCCTAGGAAGTTTTTGTGGAACTATAATTCCTAACACAACTTGCACGAGTAGCTAAAAGACCTATGTAACTACTCAAGTGATAACTGTGGGTGAGACTATCGATCAGTGATCATTGACTCCCTATGAATCAAATGGTGTTGTCATGGGGTGTATAAATAGCCATGGAGAAGGTCGAGTTCTCATTCCACCATGTCATCAATTTCTGGCATGCTCTGAAATCCAGTGTGGTTGTATGGATTCACTCCAATCCCTATGTGGGTTTCATTGGTGGTGATGCTAACGGTATTGAATTGCCGTACCCTCGAAGTGCCTTTTGGGATGTGTCGTCATAAATGTTTCTGCCCACCTTACTTCTGTGATCTAGCTAAATTTTATTGCTTAACCCTTCATCGCTACCAACCGCCATGTATCTCGTACCTTCTCCGTGAGAGCTTGTTGTCCTATCTGATACCCTATACATTGTTCATTACTTCTTCTACTAGCTCGAATCTGCAAAATATGTAGGTAGGGCATCTTGTCCTGTCATCGCGTGTCCACCGACCTATCCTATCTTACTAATAAATTCATAAGAATAATTACCTAACTCCTACACTATGTTAACTCCTATGCTACTCTAACTTTGCATTGTGTTGATTATTTAGGGCGTATTTGACCCCTGCGGGCCATAATACACCTTCAATCGACTCCCATTGATGAGTCCTTTGAGTGGCTAACCCTGTACTGTGGCCAACTTCACTACTTCTACTTCACTGATATATAGTAGGGGAAATAGACCAAACCAACGCATGCGCAACTTGCTCGATTGTTTGAGAAATTTGTTGTGATATAGTAACACCAAAGAATCATGTTGTAGAATTTTGTGTTGAATCTTGCGGTCGTGACATGCCTTTTATCTATGATTTTCAACCAATTGGCTATGACCCACCAGGAGTCGGTCCTCTTCATGTTTGATAAGTTCATCCAATCGCTTCTGAAGGGATCTCTCATCAGACATCTATATGGTGAGGGCAATCCTCAAACTTGGGACAATAAACTATAAGGGCATGAAAACCTCTTTTCTAGATACTAGCCTAAAGGTTGTATGTTTAATCAATTTTTTACATGTCCTTCTATATGCCCATAGTACTGTTGGAATATGTTGATCCCAATCATTGTGTTGCACATTACAAACCTCGATTATGGCATGCTCAAGTATCTTATTGAATGCTTCAACTTTACCATTAGATTGTGTGTGATACAGAGTACTCTTTTGATGATGAATCGTGAATTCTTGAGTGATCATGCAGATAATGTCATTCAAGAAGTATGTTCTCAAATATGAAGTGCGCGATCATTTCTACAGTAGAGTCTTTTACTGGCGCGACTTTCGACTAGTGTGAAAAATACTCGATGGTGGTAATAATGTTGTGCACACCCGTATGGTGTGCCAGGAGGTTGATGGGTCCCGCAAAGTCAATAACCTACTTTACAAATGGTTTTAACGCTGTGATTTGGAAGAGTGGCAGTTCATCTCGTCGACAAGGTTTCTCAGTCCATTGGAAAACGTCACATTGTTTGCAATATTCCTTAACATCTACAAATATTGATGGTCACCGTAATCCTGCACATAATACCTCGTGTCTCGTTGCTTTACCGGTGTTGTGTCCCCCCATGATGTCTTCATGAGCCTCGTACAAGATCATACCTCATTCATGGTCTAAGATGCACCTGCACAGGATTCTGTCAGTGCCAAGCTTATACAGGTGCCCAATGACCAGCTGATAGTAGACGTTACGAGTCACCAATTGTCAACGTTGTGTCTAGGTATAATCATCCAGTGCTTTACCTGTTGTGAGGTATGATGCAATCTCGACAAGTTGATCCAACATTGCCCCGACTTTGAAGAGTTGTGTGTCAGAATGTTCATCGTCCAAGATGCAACCTGCTTCCCTAGACTTGTTTCTTGAAAGATGGTCTAGTCTTACATTGTGTTTGATTGGTTTAACAACCATTTCAAACTCAAACTTATGAAAGAGCAGAATCCATCGACCTATTATGTCCCCCAACATTGGCTTGTTGACCAAGTAGTTGAGCGTCGAATGGTCAATAAAAAATTTAAATGGGGTGCCTAGTAAGTAGTGTTGAAATTTGTGCAGGGCATATACCATAGCTAAGCCCTCATGCTCATGGTATAATTATTTTCACAGTTGGACAACTTGGGATTGGAAAATTAAACTAGATGACCAATGTTCCCCTCCTAGGTTGCACAAGGATGGCACCTAATGCAATGGATGACACATCTACATGGACATGGTATATCTATGTCTAATCTATAAATACTAGGATTGGTGCATTTACCAATTTTTCCTTCAATGTATCCAATGTCTCCTGACATTCTTGTGTCTATAAATACTTTGTATCTCTGTGGAGTAGCTTCTCTAAAAGTGCAACGACCTTCACGTAACTTTGGATGAATCGTGTATAATATCCAATGTGTCCCAACATGGTGCGCAATTCTCTAACTGATGTCGGAGCTAACGTGTCTAGTATCACGACAATTTTGCTTGATCGACCAACAACCCCTCCTCACATACCACATGTCCGAGCAACATCCCGAACGGTGTACAAAATATACATCTCTTCAATTTCAAGGAAATCTATAGCTGGCGACACCTATCTGGCATCAATCTTAGGGCATGCATATGCTACTTTAATAGGTTGAACATCGTCCAGTCATCTAAGTACACCTCTAGAAACGTATGGATAAAATCCTTAAAAGCTACAACCACAATCTCGGAAAATATCACAGGTGCATTCTTCAACCCGAAGGGAATTACTACATAAGAAAATGAGCCCCATTCTATCGTGAATGTTGTCTTACATTGATCTTCTTCTGTGGTTCGCACCCGATGATCTCCTGAGAAACCATCTATGAAGGAGTAAGCCTCATGTCCACCCACATTTTCCAATACATCATCGGTAAATGGTGTGGGGAATGGGTTGTGTACGCAAGCCACATTTAAGTTGTGTAGGTCAACACAAATCCTTATGTTGCCTATCTTCTTTGGTTGTACCACTGTCAAGATAATCCAATTTGACTCCTCCACGAGAACAATGATCCTTGCTTCTAACATTCGATCCAATTATTTGCACACCTTCTCCATGTACTTGGGATTAAGGCGATAAGATCTCCACTTTATTGGTTTAGCATCAAGATTTTGCTAAATTTTCACAGCACCGAGTGATCCCATAATCCTTTTCATCTGAGAGAAGCTTTAGGGAAAGAGGTCTTCATACTCGTTTTAGCAAGTCTACCACCCGTGTTCTTGTTTCCCGGTCCCAATAGTCCCTAATGATGGCCATCTTCAATGCTTCTTTTGTATCGATGTTATGTTTCTTGGTATTTAACAAGTGACCATAGTTTGGCATGGTGCTATCAAAGGCCTTCATTTGAACCAAGAATTTACCCTCAGTTTCGTTGATCTGTACTCCCCTGGGATTGTCTTCATCCACGTTGTCGTTATCAATCTTCCAACAATGTACCACCTATTTCAGTTTCTCCATTGGATTGTGGTAGGTGCAGATGACTTTTGGCATTGTGTTTTTTGACTGGCAGTGGAAGGTGAAATCCTTAATTCTTAAGAGTGCCTCCTTCTGCATTGGGATTTTTGCCATGAAATTGAACATCACATAGAGTTGTGTACTAATGCTTCCAGAGTCTCTAGTTTTCCTTGTTGTTTCCTCTTAGATGTACCAACTTCGAGGTACAATGTCCATCGTATGGAAAAACCAATGTACCCATTGGGTGCGAGGGATATTCTTGGTTGTCCAGTGCCTCTCACATATGCAAACATGCCCCTGAGGATCTTCAATGCCCTTATATTGATTTACGATTTCAAACTAGGTTGTGGGATGGAACCTAACCTTTATAAACTCAACCACCTGTGTCCATTCCTGTATGTCCCAGTGTTGTGTGCCCACCAATGCACGGGTGTTCATGTGACGATCACATCCATGGCTTATATCATTTGATTCTATAGGACCACTTCCTCACATCCATGGCTTATATCATTTGATTCTATAGGACCACTTCCTCCATCTGCACCATAAACATGTCAACTGGACCTGTACCATCATATCTTGGTGCATCGCATAACTCAAACCCAATCCAATGCATTGCCTTTGTAATTCATCGCATCTCGTGGTAGAAACTTCATAAATCTTATGATGCCATCTCTCCATGGCATCCTTTGAATCTGTATCATATGAGATCACACTTCTCCAGCTCAACTCACCATCAACTATGGGGTTGACATAATCCTTCCTATCCCCGATAATGTTATATATGTTCTCGATGGAACTATGTGCATCTTCATTCATGGGCTCATTATATATGTTGCCCTCATTTGGATCCGATGGCACAATCACATGCAAGGTATTTGTTTCAAAGGTAATTTGTCATTTGTTCAGGTTCAAGACTGCATTGTTGTCAAATGCCCAGTCAATACCAAGTAGAGAGGGGTAGGGATCTAAGTCATTCATGATCACAATCACCCCAAAATATTCTCTGGTCTTCACTCCTTCAATGTTGACCTCCACTTGCTCTAACATGCTAATGGGATAGACTTGGTGTTAGTTATCCATCCCTAGTTGAATGGGGGACCAGACCAAGTTTGGCTTACCCATCAACTCCCAGTATTTCTTCGACAAGTTGTTCACATTGGATGGCAAGTCCAACATGACATCGTCCATCTCATAGCTTCTGATTTCAACTGTCATCTTGAATTCTCTTCCTGTGTGCTTCTACTTACTCACCTAGCACACATCTTGTTCTGGCAATGGGGCAAAAATAGCTATAGTGATTTCTTCATCCCCATACATTTTGTCAACATATGGCTTAACTTCTTCGCAGCCTTAGGGCCACTTAACATTTTAAGGCAATGATATAATAAATTACTCACTTGGTCCTTTAATTCCTCCCCACGGCAAGCTTTGCGCCACATTTCTTCTCACGCTATGTGTCGCAGCTCTTTGCGCACATGTTCTTCCCCTATTGTCTTTTGCTCAACTCTCTAGACATGTTCACATCTATGGACTTCTTCCAGTGACCTATGTGTCGCACATTGTATTACTATGCATACACGAATATCCTCCAGTGATTTTTATGTGGTGCATTGCAATTCTTCATGCACATGGGCCTCCTCTAGTGACCTTTGGGTGGCACACTATACCTCTTCGCGCACATGGGCTTCCTCCAATGATCTTTGTGTGGCATGTTGTACCTCTCTGCACACACATGCTTCCTCTAGTGATATTTGCATCATGCTTTGTAACTCTTCACGTGCTCTGTCCTCCTATAGAGCCCTCTATGCATCATGCAGGAATTGCTTTTGTTGCATGGCGTCAAAATTTGGAGATGCCTATGCCACTTTTCTGACCTTCCTTTCAATGTTTTGGCCCGAACTTTCTCCACATTCTAAGTGCATTCCCGTCCAAATGCCTCCTTAAGTTACCACCTGCACATCATCTTCTTACTTTGACTTTTGATCTCCATGTGACTCTGTAGTCACCATATTGCAATGCACGTTCTTTTCTTTCGACTTTGCCAACAAATCTAGGAAATCTTTGTGACATGCTCTGTATTGTGGCAATACCCACATAGAGCATGTGGTTTGGTACATAATCGTTACATGTGGCCCACTTCGCCACAATTAAAGAAAATAGACGGTCTTCCTCCACCATCATCGTATCCTTTCTCTCTTCCTCCTCCATCACCTCCTCTTGGACCTCATGCCCCATGGATTTCTAGAGCTTGCAGAATAGAGTATGTGTAGTCTTTTGATATTTCTATAATCTTGGGCAATGAGGAGGTATATGTCCCCATTGTTTGCAAATCTCGCACCACTTGGTCTAAGGTCATGTTGGAAATGGATTCAACACACTTGTCACCATGTAGCTTCCCAGCATAGGACATTTGTTCATATGGTGACCTTATGTGCGACACATAGTACACCACACCTGCGCCAACCCTGTTGATGTCTCACCACCTCTTGTCATAACTTCTACACGCACCGTAATCTCCACAGCCTTTGCTTGAGTCATAAACTTCTAATGGGTGAGTGGGACATGAATGTGGGGTAGAAGTCCTACAATAAACTACTCCATGTGTTGAACATCTTAGATATGAAATGTCAGTCTGTCCAAAAATATCTTAAACCATTGGTCATAGTCCCATACAGTTTATCCAACCTACTGCTTGATCTCTTGATCTCAATGATACATTGTGATTCTAACGTATGCTACCGAAACTCTCTAAGTAGATCTCTCTCAATATCCGATAGGGACCTAGCTTGTCTCATCGATGCAGTCGCCTTGTACTTCACGTACCACATTAGAGCTCTATCCCTAAATGTGGTCTCTAGTTGTGTTATCTTAGATGCTTTATCTGTGAATCTCTTCACAGACCATATAGCTTCACACATAAACCAATGTTGTTCACCATCATATATTCCTATCCCATGGAACACGAGAAGCCTCAGGGTTGTGTCTAGTTGGCCATACTCAATCTAGTATTGTGTCCTCCTGATTGACCACTAGTTGTTAGTGATATTGATACCGATACTCTTCCTTGTGAAGTATTGTTGACTTTGACCTCTTCTTCATTCATATCTTCTCCTTCCCTTTCTTCTACTCTTTCTTCTTCTACTCCTATCTATGCACTTTCTTCATTTCTTTCTTCTTGATTAAAAATGCGCAAGGGGGGTGGTTCAAAGAGGGGGTTCCTCCATCTTCTCTCAGTATCTTTGGTGAGGGATCCCAAAAAACTTCGTACCAATAGTCGTACAAGCCCATTCACAATTGCTAAAGCCTCTTCCCCTTCTCGGAGGGGTCCATTGCCCTCTTCTATCGTGTCGGCGTTGCTGCTCTGTGCCTCATATTCCTTTGATGTGACTACATATCTTAACATCCAAGGGGATCTGACTTCGTCTTCTTCAACCCTACTCCCACTACTCCTAATATCCTCACTTGATACCCTACTCCTAATGCCTCTCTCTTTGACTACCTCTCTCATTCTACACTTCTCTCTAGTAGAGAAATGTCTCTCGTATATCCTCTTGGTGCAGTCTCCTTTCTCTTCACTCTAGGTTTGACCCCTCATCTTTCACCCGTTGTTATCTTTTCTCCACTCCTTTGTTCAGGTATCCTCCTTAACTCAACTCTTCTTGTGTATCTTCGAGCTCTTTTTATCTTCTACTCTTCAAGGTCCATTCTTTTCTCACCTCATCATGCCACCTTTTGGATCCCTTCCACTGGATCCATTCTCTCTCTCTCTCTCTCTTCCCCTTTCTTTCCATCCCCCCCCTTGTGTAAGGGGTTTTACTCGACCATCTTATTGGGCTCCATGCGCATCAACCACTTCTCCATAAACAACATATTGATTCACAGGGGATCTCTTCCAACAATGTCTTCCTAGGGTCGACAACAAACTTTCTTTCAACCTCGACGAAAGACTCATCGTATTCAATGGTGAACTCAAGGATATATCCTTCCTTAAACCTGTCGAACCAAAAGTCAACTGCTCTGGCCCACTTGTTATCCACATATTTCAGTCTATTGACCATATTCTAGTCCCACACCAGTGGTTCTTGGGCTTCCAAGGAAATGTTAAATGTTATCTACCTCTTAATCCACTTATACAATAAACAAGGAAGCTCAAGAAAAAAAAATTCAAGTCCTGACAACAAAAACATTTGTTGGTCATTTATCCATACACTGGGGGGTTAAAGATCCAAGGTTCGTCAAGATTTACCAACAAAACCCCAAGGCATCGACATATTCAATATTTAGTCAAGGATCGAAGAAGGTCTGACCCAAGACACCATAAGAATCACAAAGACCATTAGTCTTGTGTTGGATGTGAATGGATAATACATACATGAAACCTCTCAGGAGTAAACCCATTCATTCATTCAAAACTAAGTGAGATATTACAATATATGAGAAAATAAACAAACATATATTCAAACCATAACAACGAAGAATGCAGAGGGGAAGAACTACATATTTCATTCATTAACTTCAAAGTCAGTAAATACAAAATCATAAAATAAGAGATGTGCCATGCACTCTAGTCTCTTCTTTTCTTTCATACATAATTTCTAGCTCTATTACAGACTCGTGCAAAACTAGGACAAAACTTGACTTGGAACTCATACTATGTTCCACCTTTCTTTTCTTACCATCGTGAACTCTCTCCTCTCGACTACTCTACTCCTCTCTCTTGAGTGAACAAAAGTCCCACTACCCTTTACATGTTTGCATGCATCCCCCATATCTTTTATATACCTTGACAATCCTAACTAACTTGTTAGCTCATCCATACCCTTTCCCATGATCATCTAGGCTGTTATAAAAATCAATTACAAAGGTTCTTGAAGATACACTCAGATTTGGTTTGCATGTGGTTTTTTCTTGATTCCTTATGTGTAGTGCAAAATTGGGTTGGCATGCGTAGTATTCCTTTGGCCAGTGTAGATGTTAATTCTTCTTGGCGTCGCACAGTGTATCTTCATGGGCACACACGCATTGTTGATTTGTGGTGCGCACAACTTCATCAGAACCTTGGGTGCCAACAACCATGAACTCTATACAATACACGAGCCCTTGTGGATGAATTTTCTCATCTTCTACTATTGTTAGATGGGGGTGTGTGACAGATGTCCCTCGGTCACTAGACTTCCTCGAGTGTTTATTCCCAAAAGAATTGGGCAATGATTCATCTCAACCCATATGTATGTATGTATGTCAATTGGGTTTAGCTCGGGTGGTTGGGAGGAATGGTTGGTATCCTCCCAACCTAGGTTCAATTACCACAAGTGACATGTTGAGCTCATAACAAGTATATTATTGTAATATCTTCAGGCCCTGTTGTCGACTGGCCTTTTGCCTTGAAGATTCTAAGGTTTACCCTAGGTACCATCCTTGAAACGAGGGGAAGTACTCGAGGGGTTTCCCTTGTAATTATGAGACATCACACAAGAATAACACAACAATAGAGAATAGATCATACATAATTTATAAATAATCCCCAAAACATGGATAACACTACTCTAACATTTAGATAACTTAAAACACAAATGTCCACTAGATCCATAATATCATGGATCGATAACCCAAAATAACATGTAGATATCTCCATAACATAAATGTGCCTAGTCTCCTCCACCTAGGAAGAGATGAAACAAACATGTTACTTAATGACCTTAAGGGGGCAATAACATCACCTTGTTTTCATAGACTCGACAAGCTGCCTTCATCAAGTCCCGAGTGAAGTTCACTACATAGTACCTTGCAACTTAACTAGATGGGTCATCAAAGTATGCTCCCATGTCCATAATAAGGTCCATAATAGTATGTTATGCAAATAGGGTCTATAATAGTTTGTTTCCATGTGATAATATTTAAGTACACATGGAAGCTCATACATAGGAATGTAATTAAAAAGGATGAGTTACTTTACATAACTATGTAGCCTCGTAAAGGTTACTTTGGGTTTATGTGGTGTTCTAATTTGGGGCTTATGCTTCCAACTACACTTGTCTGATAAGTTGGAAGATGCTTCGAACTCGACATCTTAGAATCAAAGTAAAACTTATATAGATGAGTTGGATTTGCTCCAAATTAAGTGAAGTTCACTACATAGTACCTTGCAACTTAACCAAATGGATCATCATAGTACATTCCCATGATTAGAATAGGGTCCATAATAGTATGTTTTGCAAATAGGGTCTAAAATAATCCATTTTCATGTGATATTCTTTAAGTACATAGGAATGAAGCTCATCCATATTATGGTTAAAAATGATGTGTTACTTTACATAAATACAACTTCATATAGGCTACTTTGGGTTTATGTGGTGGTCTAATTTGGGTTTATGCTTCCAACCACACATGTTTGATAAGTTCAAAGATGCTCCCAACTTTGCATCTTAGAATCAAAGTATGGGCAATTTACAACTATCATGAAATCTAACTAATTTGCATAGAAGGGGACATCAAACACACACGAAAGGAGGAAATGACTAATGCTCACAATTAGAGGGCAGGTGATGGTAATGCCTTACAATTTTCTATCTCTTACAAAGCAATTGGTATCTATAGAACAGTAAATAATAAAAATAGCTTTAACAAAGTAGGTTCTTAACATGTATCGGAGTATCTACCTTTGTTTTCAAATAGGGTCTATAAGAATATGTTTCAATATGATAGTCTTTAAGTACATAGAAATGAAACTCATCCATATTATGGTTTAAATGGATCATTTACTTTGCATAAATACAACTTCATAAAGGTTATGTGATGGTCCAATTTGGGTTTATGCTTTCAACTACAACATGTTTCATATGTTGGAAGATGCTTCTAACTCCACATATTAGAATCAAAGTATGCACAATTTACAACTATCATGCAATTTAACTAGTCTGCATAGAAGAGAACATCAAACACATAAGAAAGGAGGAAATGAATAATACTCACAATTAGAGGGCCTTGTCATAGAAGAAAACATCAAACACATAAGAAAGGAGGAAATGACTAATGCCCACAATTAGAAGGCCGGTAATGGTAATCATGGTTGGAATTTGATGTGCAAAATGGTCTAAAATGCTCGTAATTGACCATTTTTCCTTTTAAATACAACTGAAATTTTCTATCACCGCCATACTAAACATTCAAATATTTATTCAAAACATATTTTTGAAGTTCAATATATGTTCTAAAAGATCTTTAATTTTTATTAGGTATTGTGATCTAGAACCATACCATGTGTGATGGTTTAAATGTTGGATTGCTTGTACTTGAATTTGGTTTACGATTGACACATGGAGTAGTATGCTTGGGCTCAAGCTCCTCTCAAGCTCCTCCTCGTGAGCTTGGCACGGGCTTTGAAGTGATTATGAGGTATGTTCATGGTTGCATGGATGACATATAGTTGAATGTCATGCCGAGCTTCCAATAAATGTGTTATTCTTTTACAGCTCAAGTTTTATGCAAATCCAAGGGGCTTGCAAACTTATACATCACACACACATTTATAAATATTTAATATTGAAATTTAAGAAGGGTGGTTGCTTTGAAATTTTCAAATACTCCTTATCTTTGGACTTGTTTTTCTTAAAAAATATATATAATTTTAGGAAATGGGTTTCATTCCTATTGCAATTTCAAACAATGTGTGCAGAAGCAATTTCAAACAATGTGTGCAACTTTTAGAGTTTTGGTTTCAACACCCATCAATCTCAATTAAGTCAATATAGCTCAGGGTTGTTGTTTTTTCGTGATATATTTTTTAATAAAAGGGTAAGTAAGTTCAATTAAGTCAATATAGCTCAAGATTGTTGTTTTTTCGTGATATATTTTTTAATAAAAGGGTAAATAAGTTCTGAAGAATGTAATAAATTTGATGCAGTATTTAGATTTCACTTCGAAGATCAATAGACCCTAAGCATTAAAATATAGCTATGATACCATGTGCAATGGTTGCCCCATAGCTAAAGCCACTAATTCTAAGGGTGCACCTTTTAATTTCTTTGCTTTTTTAAAGCTTCATTTATATTTTCTAAAATATCATTAATTTTTTTTATTGGGTATTATGATTTCAAAACTAGAATGGATAGTGAACTAATTACATGGTAATGTTACTTGATTAACTTATGGTATGGTAAAGTGACACTGCTTATTACCCACTCTTTAGAGTAGTTTGAGAGGATTTGAAAATTGGAATTTGCACTTTTACATTCCATTTTAATATGATTGTTAATGTTGCATTTTTTATCAAAATGAAGGGTAAAGTTTTTAATAAAACTTCAATAATGAAGAGTAATATTTTACACAATGAGATGGGGTGATACAAAAATCTAATACGTTGTATAAAATTAGTTTGATGTGTAATGTTGGTGGCAAATTTCAATCAAGATGGTAATGGTTTACAATTTTCTATCTCGTATAAAGCAATTGGTCTATCTATCTATAGAACACTAAATAACAAAAATAACTCTGGTAGAGTAGGTTCTTAACACACATCTACAAGTATCGAACAATCACAGAGCAAAGCTAAGCAACATGAGTTAGGTCATGCAAGAGGAACAAGGGTCAAACTAAACGACGTTGAACAACCATAAAGTTGGGCTAAGGAGAGCTGACTAAACAACGTCAAACAATCACAAATTTAGATCAAGCAAGGTCAGCCAAACAAATGCAAATTTCCATGCATAACCGAGGAGAATAGATGAGCACATAGCCAAGAAGAATAGATGTACATAGAGCCAAGGAGAAGAGATGTGCACAGATCCAAAAACAAGTTGAGGTGAAATTGGGCACATAGAATAACATAACTATGTTGAGTAAGAGTAGGAGTAGGAGCCAGGTCGAGAAAGAGTAGGAGCAGGAGCTGGGTTGAGAAGGACCAAGAGTTAGGCCAAGCGGAAGCAAGACCATGAGTAGGAGCAACAATAAGAGTTGGAGTGGTAAACCGACCACACCCAAATCAAACACTACATACATACATATATATTGAAACATTTTTAGGTGAAGAAATTTTCCCAACAAACAATATCTAGCAACTTGCAATAGAATCTACCCAACACAAATTTTTGTGCCAAGTTGCCCTTCATCTTGGGCACAAAGAATAACAGAACTATGTTGAGCAAGAGTAGGAGTAGGAGTGAGGTCGAGAAAGAGTAGGGGCATAAGTTGGGTTGAGCAAGA